>QANY01006203.1:0-57291 GCA_003255025.1 Datisca glomerata
GAAAATTACTATCTTCTCAACAAATTATGTTATCAGGCTTATGTCATTGGCTAATCTGAATATATCAGATCTGTTGAGCACATTAATTAAAAAATGACGTGATTTTGCTCTTTTTTTAAAGTTACGTCGAGTTAATTTTTTAAATTAAAAATCAGATTTAACATAACACTCTTCTTTTTATTAAAAATGAGAAAAATCAAGACTATCCACGACACGTTTGACTCACTATAAATTGTTTGTTGCTAGCAGCACATCTGAAGCAGACTGTAGTGGTCTATCATGTTGGGTCTTATTCCGTTCAAACCAAATTCAACTATTACTAAAATCAAAGCCCTAATCAACTCAAAAGGAACAAAGAGATTTTCAAATTGCATTATTTGAAAATTGAGTAATCTTCATACTATATAATCATAGTATGATAATTGAATGGTAGATTTAACGGCTCAAAAAGCAACCTTTATCCGGAGCAAGCCATCACACTTCATGAGATTATGAATAGTAGCATATTAACCTTTGTAGGCCTAAATTTTGACAATTGATTGATGAGTATTAAAATTTTGACAAGAGATGCGTCATTCCGTCAACTCTTCGTAGATTAATTTGATAAATGATTTTAATAAATGATAACACATAAAAATATGAATAAATCACACATTACTTTAGTCCATTACTACGTCATCCTAAAATTACTCTAAATGCTTCTATAATTTATACATTAAATGCGCACGACCAATGAACTGGATCCAATTTTCAAGATTCGTGCTAAATCAGCTTAATAAAACAACATAACATAGCAACATACATATATATATATATAACACAATCAATTGATGCATCCAACAAATGGGTATATAAAATAACATAAATGAAAATTCTTTGTTTAATTAAGACTACAAATATTTGTTTCTTATAGAAAGAAAAACGTAAAATCAAAATTCAAAATCTAAAGAAAAAAATTTAATGTAAGCTAGGGAGAAGGATAGTAGTAAATTCCAAGGTGATATAATATCCTTGTAACCCTTACCATGAAGTAAGACTGCTTTTGTGAGCCAGGAACTTATACTTCAAGGCATTTCTAATGTTCGTTATAAACGTGCACTTCCCTGATCTAACATCATAGGCCATCGCCTTACGCGAAGTCATCCTTCCATGACAAAAAAAAAAGCTTATAATCCTCCAGCCAAGCCAAAATCCTTGTCGTCTTATAACGTATTTATCTTGATACCTTATTCATCTCAAACTTGTGAACATGCACCCATTTACTTTGACGAGAGTCTTCCAATTTCCATATATGTAAAAACTTTCGAAACAGTGAGAAACCACCAATATATATGCAATTCTCACCTTGCAGTAAACTACAAAATGCTCTAGTCATACCTTCTGGAAAATGGACTTGGCAAATAGTTTCATCATGAAGATCGATAGCAAGACGATATCTATCAACATAGACTCTCCATTTGGTCCAATAGACAATCCCAGAAGCAGAAATTGAATCTTCTTCCATATATGGTGTAATAGTATCCTGGGGAAGTGTACAACTAATCATCTTCCATGACATTTCACTGCCTACCATCAAAACATACCAATTATAACTTCCAAACTCATTTTCGCATGGGCAAATGACTTTAATCTTCCCAGTCTGGGGCATGTATGCGATACTAGCAAAGATCAATAAAGCTGTATATGTCGTGGGTGGGTAAGGGAGTCTTAAAGCTTGCATAGTAACAGGATTTGCGATATGGAGATCATATAAAATCTCATCAAAAAGCAATACTACGCCAGCGGAACTAGAAACTATTTGGCCTGGAAGTTTTTGTTTAGGACGTGTCACTTTAAATTGCGCTTCTCCAACCTTAAGAAAATGGTATCAACGACTATAAAGATATTGGATGAACATACCAGTATTTGAATAGCAAAGTTGTGTCTTTATGAAACTAGGGTGCATATTATATCAGCCCACATCTTGCAAACAAACCTGGCACACCTGTGCANGAATACATTCTTCCTTAACAAAGTCTTCGAACTCTCCTAGCAAGTACTCTCCACCACGATCGAATCGTACTATTTTGATTTGTTTCCCTATTTTCTTCTCAATCATAGCCTTATATTCTTTGAACATTTTAAAAGTTTCAGATTTTTGGTGCATTAGATAAACATGACGAAAATGTGAGTAGTCATCAGTGATGGTTACGAAGTATTCATAACCTCATCTTGCTTGGATATTCAATGGGCCACATACATCACTATGTGCGAGTTTGAGGCATTAAGTGGCTCTTTCACCCCTTGTTGAGAAGGGTATCTTGATCATTTTTTCTTCTATACAGGATTCACATGTGAGTAGTGATCCCAAATATAAAGTTCGCAAAGGACCATCCTTCACAAGTCTTTTAATCCTATCCCATCCCCCCTTTGTTTTACCAATCTTTCCTAGGGTTTCCTTTTCAATGACTTCACTCACACATAATGGATGTTGATAAGAACCGCATAATCCTGCCACGTGTGCTGTGTTCATTTGACCAACGCACCATTCCGTTTATCTCTCCTGACCTTTTCTTTCAACAATGAATATAGAAATCAAGTTTTATAACAAATAAAAAATCAATTTTATAAAAAAGAAATAATTAATTGATTATTGATAAAATGATTTGATAAATTATTTTATAAATAATTAATACGTTAATTAATTAAAATTTGATCGTTTTAAAATTATACAAAAAGAAAAATTTATTTGACTAATCAATTTTATATTCATCTCATAATTAACTTATAAAAGATAGACGGTATCATGAGGTTAGTTCAGTAAAAAAATTATGTGGATAAAAGGTGTGTATGTGTACATGTATGACATGTGTACAACTAATCATCTTCCATTTTCACTGCCTACTGTCAAAACGTACCAATTATAAGTTCCAAAATCATTTCCTTACGGGCAAATGACTTTAATCTTCCCAGTCTGGGGCATGTATGCGATACTAGCATGGGTCGATAAACCTGCATCTACTGTGGGTGGGTAAGGGAGTCTTAAGATTTGCATAGTAACAGGATTTGCGATATGGAGACCATATAAAATCTCATCAAAAAGCAATACTACGCCAGCGGAATTAGAAACTATTTGGCCTGGAAGTTTTTGTTTAGGACGTGTCAATTTAAATTGCGCTTCTCCAACCTTAAGAAAATGGTATCGACGACTATAAAGATATTGGATGAACATACCAGTATTCGAACAGCAAAGTTGTGTCTTGATGAAACTAGGGGTGCATATTATATCAGCCCACATCTTGCAAACAAACCTGGCACACTTGTGCAAAAATTCAGCTGATTGACAACTAAGAATTTGGAAGATGATCTCTGCGGGAAGATACAACTTGATGTTCTTATTCATCTTCCGTCTTCGAGAACAAGCAACCACCTGCTTATTGTCATTCTCTTTCTTTTAGCCATCTTTGTTCACTCGGAGGATATAATTTTCCTTCTTATACTTCTAAGTAAAAAGAAATATCAGATTTACAGATACATAGCAAGTTCACACAAACAAATTACTAAACATGATATAAGTAAGGAAAAAGGTTATTTTGTTGAAAGTCTCGCATTAAAAAAATTATACGATCGACAATTTCCTAAACAGAACTTAAAATCCATCATCTAAGAATTCAAGCCTAACTTTTTAATTATATCACTTTTACTCACTCGCGATATGACTTACAAAATTCATTCGAGACTCTCACTCAAACAAACTGGATACATGCACACAACTCACTCTCTCTCACAAGCAATGCATCAAACACCTATTGCACTGTGCACTTGCTTACCCTAGCTCTCAGTACACTGCTCACCATCACTCTACACTTGTACCCTCACACACTTTGCTCACTTCTCTTCAGCTCACACACTTCACTACAGTTGACTGAGTACTACAGAGTAATTCTTCTTCTGGATCAAGAATTAAAATTGACCATCAAGAACTTTCAGAGCTCAGAGATTGTTATATAAGGCAGGGCCCATCGAGGTGCTGGAGCCTAGGCGACAGCCTGAGCGAAGTCAGGCTCACAACATACCTTCCCAAGACTGCAAATGCAGTAAGTATCAAGCAGCAACTGATAATATCAACTGGATGCATTAGTAGATTACTAAATGCTCGATATTCGATCCAAATTACAAAATACAAAAAAGTAACAGAGGACAAGTTGTGCTGAAACGTATCCCAATTACACAAAAAGATATTAAATTTGATATAGAATTTAACAATAGTAATTTAAATTAAACAGTAAACTAATTTACGTGTGGGGAGGGGGGGAGGGAGGGAGGGAGGGAAACCTAACCGGAGAGTACTGGAAGTCAGGGCTGACAGCGAGAGCAAAGAGAGAGGCCGAGAAAGAGAGAGAAAAGCCTATCCGGAGAATACTGACATGGCCAGCTCAAACTATCATAGTTTTAGGTTTTATTTATATTCTTCTGATTTATTTATTTTAGGACCTTCACTCTTCTATTTATTTTTTAGCAATAATTAGTTTAACAAATCCTATACTTAAACTAAATACTGCCTTTTAGTACAAGTCCAATAACTAATGCAAAAAATAAAAAAATTACTATAATATTTATAGATTTAAATTTAATTTTTTTGCTTAATAATACATTTTACTCAAATTCAAATTCAAATTAGAAGTCGGGGCTGACAGCGGGAGCTAAGAGTGATAGTAAGAGTGAGGTGATATTCGTAACTCAAGAGACTAATAGAGGGATTTCACAATCCTTGATATATATATAAATAAAATATGCCCTTATTTAAACTGATCTTTTTTTGGACAAAAAAATGAGACATTTGAAAGGTTACATCAGAAAAATACATCAAGTTTTTAAATTTAGGGATTCAAGTCTTTTTTACTGTAAAATTATTTTCTCTTATTTTTTTTCATTAAAGACCACTTGCTTAGTTTTTGCATTATATATTTTTGTTTGTTTAGATTCATAAACACTAATTGGTCTAAATAAGTAGTTTATAATTCTTTCCTTAATTGATTTTTGTTAATCTAGATCATAAAACTACTTGATTTTAGCAAGTATTGTTTATAAAACTACTTGATTTATTTCTATACAAGTAGTTTCTTATCTTACTCATTTTTGTTTGTTCATATTTTTTTAGGAGTTGAGATTTGTTATAAATGAGGGGTAAAAAAGTCTTTTTACAAGTTAAAAACGTCAAATTCTCTAGGAAAATTTTTGTTAGCCCATTTGTTAACACATACACACACACATATTTATGTGTGTGTTATGGGTACTTCCTGGAAATAAAAAAGGAGGACACGTGTCATGACAGTACCATGATACGTCACATGAGGATCCAGTCAAATCCTAGTGATAAGCCAGACGTCCTACCCAACCTGACCTCCCCAACCCATGACGGGAGGTCAGACAGGAAAGAGCTCGTAAGGAGCAAAGAATATGCGCCAAAGATCTGAAAGTCTGTATAACAATCCAACGTCAACACCATTATTCTGCGTTGAAAAGTAAGAGTCGAGATGGTGCCCTCCCATTCATCCCTAGGTTCGGGAGTCTAATCGGTGCCTCTTATTTCAGACATATCTCTTTCAAGTCATCTTGACCTTTATATGAAATCAGGGGACAAGGGCATTAATTGTCACCCCAACTCGTTATGTCAAGGAAGAACAACTATATCTCATAGGTGTCTTCGACACGCTTACTCTCGCTACATCATCAAAGTTTTATCGACACGCCTCATCTCAGGGGGACTTTAAGTATAAATACCTCATCTACTTCAGAACGAGGTAATTAAGAAATTCTCCCCTAAAGAAAACTCTCCCAAAATTACACCAAAATACTGACTTAGGCATTGATGACCCTTAAATTAGGAAAGTATCATCGTTCTCCTAGCTCTTTGGGGTGTTTTTTTTTTGTCTTACAGATCCTCAGATCAAGGATATTTCCACGTTGAGTATGGGAGCACATGAAATCTTACTATTGAGTTTTTCTTCATCAAGAGGTGGCGCCATTTGTGGGGAATCGACATCAAAATCGTCCCTCCCCGAAATACAACCCAGTGACATTCCCAGCTTTCTGTCGTCAAAAGGCAAACCTAAAGCAGAGAGACTTATGAGGGTGAAAACAATAAGTGAACAACCATGATTGAAGAACTCCCCATGGAGCAACCCCGAGGAGAGCTTGTCGAACCCCTAGAATCAGTTGTTCTCTCGACAGAGCATCTTGAAGGGACAATCCAAATTGGGTCTGTTAGATCGGGTTTTAAAATTAAAAAAAAATCCTTGAACCACGAACAGTTCGCAGGCGAAAAATATTTTTTTTTTCGAAAACAAATTTAATCAAATTAAATATTAAAACCATACAAATGATTGTACAAATTCAGATTACACATATTCAATAGAGGTAGAAATAATTTTTATACCTTTTACATTGTATAGGAGACTATCTAATTTTATGGAATCCTTTTGATTCTTACTGCCTTTTTCGTTGAACACGCAGCAATCTTTGCACCAATAATCACTCGTGGATTTCAGAAGTATGTCTCAATTGGATATCGATCAAGAACTGAGTGTGAGCTCTCAAAATAACTGAGGGAGAAAATTTATTTTCTTCCTCTATGAATTCGCCAACAACTGTAGGGGAGGGGAGGAGAAAACCTTTTTCTACTTTGTGTAGGGTTTGTATCAAATACACTTAGTGAGGCAACCCTAATGTAATCACCTAAATATAATAATAATGAATATTTTACATATGCCCTATATATGTGTAATTTTCAAAAATTACCTCCATTACTTTACCATTGTCAAAAATTTGCATATTTTCCTAGAGTCAATGTTGTGTCCAAATTCATCAATCCAAATTGATAAATTAAATTGATCTCCATCAATTAAATAATTAATTTCTTTTATTTAATAATTATAAAATAACAAATTAATTAATTTAAACATTAATTAATCATTCTTCACTAATTAAGGGACAACACTCATCTCATATGGGTTTAGAAAATACACATTGCTCCAAAACATAGTTTAGTCCAACTGATGTTATTTTTTCTATTCATGTCCTCATGAGCTACTCTCTAAGAACGAACGAACCCACATGAATAAAGTTATTATAGGATTCAAATACCCAAAAAAATGTTTACTTCATGTAGCTCTTCAGTCATGGTCTCGTCTATAGGTTCTAGTTTAGCGCTTGAGAATTGGGCCAACAAATCAGCCAACGCTCTACTATTTTATGCCTTCAAGTGAGGGGTGTAATGTCAAACTCACTCAACAACATGGCTCATCGAGTAAGTATCATGTTCAATGCAGGTCTGGTTAAAAAAAACAAATAGGATTAGAATTAGTCATTAAATGAATTTGGTTACCCAACATGTAGTGTCAGAATTTTTGCGTGGCAAATACAAGAGAAAGACAATGCTTTTTTCGCAAGGTGTATATCTAAGCTTGGCATCCCTTAGGACCCTACTCAAATGATACACTGGAACTCTGCCCCCTCCCTTTCTTGTGCCAGTAATGCTCCAATGGACTTGGAGGTTAAGGTGATGTAGAGTAGTAATGGTAAGTCACTACGCAATGGTACCATGGTGGCCGGTGTGAGGAGCACATCCTTTATGGCATCATAATTCCATTGGAGATCCTGTGTCCATGAAAAGATGCAATCTCCCTTTAAGAGTGGTTGTATATCACTAATAGACTCTGTAAGGACTGGTGTGAACCGGCGCATGTAGGATACCTTCCTCAAGAACGCCTGTAACTCCTTCATAGATCGTGGCGGCGGCATGTCCCTAGTAGCCTTTACTTGGATTGATCAATGTCTATATCCCTCTTGTGTACACAAAATCCTAGGAACTTCCCCCCATGGAACACTAAAAGTGTACTTTAATGGATTCATGTTAAGCTTGTATGCCATGCATCTTTCAAAGACATTTCTCAAGTGCTTCAGATGTGAACCTGCACTCTTAGACTTGACTACTAGATCATCCATATAGTCCTCAACATAATCATGGATCATGTCATGGAAAATCGTTGTCATAGCCCATTGGTAAGTAGCTCCTGCATTTTTCAATCTGAAAGGCATCATCACATAGTAAAAGTTTTCAAAGGGTGTCGTGAAAGCGGTCTTTTCATCATCTGCAATTGCCATCCTGATTTGATTGTATTCATTGGACCTGTAAATGAAAAAGAACATTTTGCGTTCTGTCGTAGCATCGACCAAGGTGTCTACATTAGGCAGCGGGAATTCATCTTTAGGGCATGCTTTGTTCAGGTCTCTAAAATAAACACAACAACGGATCTGACTAGTTTTCTTCTTCACCGTAAAGATGTTCGCTGCCAAGTGAGGTGTTTGTAGGCTTGATGAATCTCACCTCTATGAGCTTTGAAATCTCGTACTTGATTTGGAGTTCCACCTTAGGGAGAAAATGACGGGGGTGTTGCTTGACAAGTGTGTATTGTTCGGAGACCCCTAGCTTATGTGTCACTAAGGTAGGATCCAACTCAACATCTTAGAGTACGACCACACAAAGTCATCCTCAAACTCATTCAAAATCTTTATCAAGTCATCCCATGGTTTACTCTCCAAAGTCCTTGCTAGGAGCACCGACCTATTCTTGCTCTCCTCCCCGATATGGACTTCCTCTAGCTCCTCGTGTGGTGGTGATGGGGTGGTTGGTAGAGGCACCTCTGGTGGTTCACAATTCATCACATCAATCAATTGCATGAGTCCTTGTGACCTAGCAAATGCCTCTTCCATCATTACATCCTCATCTGCTCCATTATCAGGGGGATCAAGCTGTACGCTTGACCCCACGCACCATTATAAGCAGTATGCCATCTTTCAGTTTGGAAAAGTCACGCTGTTTACCAACTTTTTCCCCGATGTAAGTACTTCCTTCCTTTCTAAATCCCAACTTCAGCAAAGGTGTGGCGGTCATCCCTCTAGGCGAGCGTGACACCTGGCGTTGCAAGTTCGTCAAAGAGCATCGCCTTTATCAAGTGAGCCTCGATCTCATCAAATAGCACTTTGGTAGCTGCCACCTTAATGTTCTTACCACGCCATCATGATTTCAAGCACTGATGCAAGTTGGAATGTACACATTCATGGTCGTGAATCCATGGCCTTTCCAATAATATATGGTAGACCATATTGTACTCGATCACATGGAAGCAATTAGTAGTTCTTATCGGTCGAACTTACAACTCCACATTGATGTAACCCATTGTCTTGACACTTGCCAATGAGAAACCCATTATAACGATTGATTGTCTTATTAGTCTCTTTTTGGGATGCCCACCACCTTGAAAGTTGCATAAGACATAACATTCACTCCTGATTCGCTATCCAATAGGGCACGCCTCACTCGCACCCTATTGACCATTGCCCCAATGTAAAGGGGTCGATTGTGCCACATCCTCTTAACATGGTGGTCTGCATTGGTGAATGTAATGGCACTCTCTTCATACCACCTTACTCAAGGGTGGCTGTTCAAAGCAATATCTCATCCGGGCATAATTTTGTTGAGTGACATCTATTAGTATTTTGGAGACTTCACGTCCTACAAATCCTTGTATTCAAAAGCTTGTCTATGAAGGCGACGTCTCCCCTACAGTTGATTTTGCATATGCCTCCTCTACTATGGTAACATATGAGGTAGATCATATTGCTTCAATACTAATCATGTTGACATTCGCATGTTGAATGAAAGGGGTGGATCTGTGGGTCCGAAACCCTCCATAATGATCCCTCCTTTCTTCAATTTCTCATCAAAGAACCTCCTAAAAAACTTGCACCCTTGGGTAGGCTGTGATGTAGTGCAATGATATCGGTAGAAGTTTGGGGAACTCCTTTCCTCCCTTTATGGTATCACGGTGACCCAAGGCAAAGTTATCTCTTTGTCCTTAATTTATACGTCTACTAGTGCTTCCACCTTATCCATGGTGCAAGGGAAAGGTGGCGGGTCATTCCTCTCATTTCTACCTCTTTTATGATCACACCTTTATGGTTGTGTAGCCGCTACTTGAGGATGGTAGCGTGATGTGGTGGGTCTCCAAGGGCGGTTATGACGGTCACCCCTCTCGAATTATCGTGGATTATGTACTGAAGCGATTGTCCTCTTGGACTCCTCTATCAAGCGAGTGAAGGTGATAATCCCCAAATTCTCAAGGTAGACTTTGTAATCGTCCAATTTCCCTCCAATGCACATATTCACATGGGCTTCCTTTTTAGATTCCTCTTATCAATCCATTTCCTTCTTTGAGAACTGTTGAAAGTATGACACAAGATTGTCATTGATCTTTCATCATTCTAGATCTTATATGCTAGTTTGTTCCTCTATGGCAAAGAACTTTGCCAAAAGGTTGACACCATTTACGTCCATGTCCAAATCGACTTAGGCGCCAAGCTCACGTACCAAGTGTAAGCTTGCTCCATCAAAGACTTGGAGAATTTCCTCAAACGCATGAACTCATCGTAACCATAGGGTCTCATATCATCAATGAAACGTATCACATGTTCTTTGGCACACCCATTTCAGCCATTAAAATTTTGAAACTTTAGAGGAATGTAGTCATCCGAGTACGATCTCACGGCTATGTCAGCCGAATATGGTGGTTTGAAGTCAACAACGAGCCCATTCAGACACGCCCTTACTCTATCTTCTTGAAGCATCTTTTTAAGGGCTTCATAAGGAAATGACTAGTCCCAACAACTGTTTGTTCGCGCTTGAGGTGAGGTTGGTCTGAGCTATTGTAGTAGTCAGGGTACACTGCAAGAAAAATGACATTCTACAAGAGGCGGTTATCAACATAAAAAGTAATCCACAAGGATCATATGATGCATGTGACAGCTTTTCATATTAAAAGTTCACATTTTTCTTAAGACGCAACGCCTCCTATGAAGACCCCTGTGGTATCTCGCTTTTTACAAGATTTTTTTACTCCTGTAGAACGTTATTTAATAGGATTTTTCATACGTGTAATTTCACAATTTTGAAATCTTCAATTCGAAACAAACCCTAATTTTGAGAAAATTCCCAAATTGAAAATTCATAATTTACCATGATGGGAAAAACCTTGACCTTAAATATCGGAAGCATTAAACTTATCCATGATCAGAATCTTAATCATAAAATAGCGGAAGCGATAAAGTGTCTTAAATGCATAATTAATAAAACCTCGAAAAACTGAATTATATTCTGAAAGAAAGTCAAAACTTGAAATCCATAATTCATGAAACGTTCACTCATCATAGTTCGTAGAAAATCATATCGTAAAATAAACTACTTGAATAACCAAGTTTAACAGAAAACATTTTCCTAAGTTTTTAATCAAATCATAAACTGAAAACATAAATTCATCTGATCTAACTAGTTATGGCAGTCGCCCACTCATGCTGCTCGCCATCACCACCTGCATCAAAATTAACTGTGGGGGAATGAGTATTTTAAAATACTCAGTAAGCAAACTCACATAATAACATGCATCCACATGTCATAAATGCAATCATGACATAACATAACGGAACTTAACATATATCATAAATGAAATAAAATAGCGTACTTGATCATGACATGGATTAACATAGCACGCAAATAACACGTGTCTCAAACAAAATCATTTAACAATCTTAATCATATCTTGACTTGTCATATCCTCTAGCTTACAACCTAATTAGAACTGATCACACGTTAACTGAAACACATCATGACAAATTGGGTGATGAAACAGATGGCACACATCGGACGATGAAACAGATGACACTCATTGGGTGATAGAACAGATGGCACTCATAGGTGACGAAAAATGTGAACAGATGGCACCTCATGAGTGACGAAAAACATTTACAGATGACACCCAATGAATGACCAAAACATGAACAGATGACACTCTATGTGTGACGAAATCATGAACAGATGACACCCCATTCGTATAACAGAACATAACGTGAACAATCCTGATTTCTTGTTAACTAAAGGTCATGCTGAGGTTTATATTTTGCTTAATTACCACCTAAATGAATTAACCTCATAACTTGCAGAATCCAACGTATGACAAAAATTAATCACATAATGTATATTGATACATATAACAGAATCAAACATGATAACATACTACACAAAATCAGTCATACTCAGACATTTATCTCATGAGAATCACATTAATAACTGAACAGAAATCATTTACCAAAGTGTTAACCAAATATAATAATTATCGAAAAATGGTTAAACAGATAACGAATACATGATACAATTATAACATCAGAGTCACATCGTTATATAAGTCAATTTACCCAAACATATTTATGAAAGTAACATGCTTATAGATAATTAAAACTGATGAGAATAACACATGTAAATTCCCTTACACAAGCATTATATTTATCACGCATGGGTCACATTACGATATAATTTCACTTACACAAAGCATATACATTTATAACAACGGGAGTCACACCGTTATATAAGCCCACTTACCTGAAGCGGAAGAATGAATTGAACAATTAATGACCTGAAATCCCAAAAAAATATAATCACTAAATTGTTTTGAAATAAAATAATATAAACACATTTTTAATATCATAAAATAGAAAATATAGATTTAATTAAAACAGTGCAAACGGTCATAACGAGGTCAAAAAACAATATATCGGGTTTAGAGTCAAAAGATAAAGCTTCGGGTCAAAAGGTTCAGACCAGGCTGGTTCGGACCGATCCGATTCGATTTTATCTGATGGACCGGTTCAGACCGGTCTAAGTGAGCTGAACCAGTTTGGTTCGATGAACCGGTTCAAAACAGAGCAACTGGGTGCAAGAACCAGTTGCAGAACAGAAAGCGTGACAAAACAGGGGGAAGAGAGAGGAAAATGAGAAGGAGAGAGAAACAAAGAGGGGAAGAGAAACAGTGAGGGAAACTGAGAAGGGAAGAGATAGGGATGAAGAGAGAAGTAGAGAGAGATAGAGATAGAGATAAGCATAGAAAGACAGAGATAGAGAAAGAAAAACAGAGGACGAGAGAAAGGGAAACAGAGGGAAGGGGAAAAAGAGCCTCGGTGATAAAGCGCCAGTGATGGCAGAAGCAAAGGGAGAGAGAGAGAGAAAGAAGAAGGATGCAAAGAGAGTCAGAGAGAGAGAAAATGAGAGAGAAAGAGAGAACGAGAAGGAGAAAGAAACAGAGAGGGGAAAGAAAAGAAAAACAGTGAGGGAATGAAGAAAGAGCAAGAGGATAGCTGAGAGAGAAAAACAGAGGGAGGGAGGGAGAGCAACAAAGGGTTACAGAGAAACAGTAGAAAAGAGAAGAGAAAAACAGAGAGGGGAAGAAACAGGGAGAGGAAGACAAAGTAAGGATGAGAGAGAGAGAGAGAGACAAAAACAGTGAGAGAAAGAGATTAAAGAAAGAAAAAGAAGATTACCCAAATTCAATTAGAGAGAGACCAACGAAGGAGAAGAGATGTTGGCTGCGTGGGGGAGGAGAGGCTGCGAGGGGGAGGATGGGGCTACGTGAGAAGAAATTGTTGTTTAGGAATATATATATATATATAATAGGTTAAAGGTTGGTTTAGGGTGTATATGTATGTAGTGTGAGTGAAATTCAATTGAGGGCTGAGATTGTTTGATCAAGGATAAAATAGGATTAGGGTAATACTAGGGTATACATAAGTATATGGTATGAGTGAGCTAAAATTTTATAATATATTTTAAAATTCTTTTAAAATTGAATAATTGAAATTTAAACTAAACCATATAAAATTAAAATTATTTTACCAAAATTGCAAATAATCACTTTTTAAAATCAAATTTTAAATTCACTTTATCTTTGAAATCAATTTTAATTTTATATGATTTAGTTTAAATTTCAATTATTCAATTTTATACGAAGAGTTAAGATATTACATTCAAACCCATGTTGAATGTATTCAACATGTACTTTTAATACTTGTGAATTAACCTTCACATGTATTTTATATCCTATAAAGTGAGATACTATAATGTTGATTTTTATAGTCAAATATTCATATAAACACTTTCAAAGTGATAATTTTACATAACATAAAGAACATCAATATAATAATTGACAACATTAACATTTAATTATTTCAACAAAGTTTTACATTATTCATTTGATCAACTTACAAATAAATCTAACTTGAAAACTAACTTATCCTAGAAATATACAAGTAAACTTGTTCCAATAAATAAAAAATATAAAAAATGAAATTTTAAGTGTAGGAAATGAAAAATGAAGAATCTAAGTTGAATGGTAGTGTTTCACAATAGGGTATGCAGTGCCTTCAGACCTTTCTAAAGCTGAAGGAAAATACCATGAGCAGTTGTTAGTTGGTGAGTATAAGAAACAAACAGAAGAAAAATAACATGAGCAGTTGTTAGTTGGCGGTATAAGAAACAAACAGATCTACACCATTAAAAATTATATAGGTGAGGCGAGCTGAGGCATGAATAGCCACTACCCAACTGACTCTGCCCCCCTTTATTCAATCCTCATGATTACAAAATTACATCTATTATGGTCTTTGCCATCCTAACAGCAAGATAGTTTAGAGTTCAGTAATTATGCACACATCCTCAATAAGAAAGTAAAGCATCAACCAAATTAAGGAGAAACTAGATGGAGCAATACATTATACAATGAACAAGGCAAGAAATAAGTCACAATTACTAGGCCAGTCAAGGTATCAACAACACTTATACATCTCATTTAGTTAATCAAAATGTTGGAGTTAAATTATGACTTGGAACTCATTTTGCCAACCCGCCAATGACATTGCGTCAAAATTACTCTCTCATCACAGCTACTAAGAGATATATCATAGTGGCTAAGCAATGTTATAATAGCTGATACAATCTTTTTTTATTGGTAATAGCTGATACAATAAAAAAACATTGGAATAAAATGGAGTACATGTGTTGACCACCTCTTATATTTGGCTTTAGAAAAGAAGAAGATATGAATAAAAATGAATAAGGCATAAGGTCAAGGCTTAACCTCATAAAATTCCATGAAGTTGATAATGACAGTGAAATCAACATTGCCAGTCAACATTTGGTGCATTGAATGAAGTGTCAGCCATGTGATCTTCTGACCCTCAACTTCAGCCTACATAAATAAGCAAACACATAAAATCAAAACAACTATCCAACCTTACATAATTGATGAGATTTATTTTAAAACTAATACAAAAAATTGTGAAGAGAACATAGAGTCCAGGAGGATAGTTAAACTAACAATTACCTTAAGTCATCTGCCTGAGAGTCTGCAAGAACACATGAAGCATCATGGTAATGTATACTGATAACGAAAGTGCCAACGATTCAAACATATCATCTAGCAAAATACCTATATGAAAATGAAGAAATGAAGTATGACATTCATAAAACCAGCTTTCAGCTCAAAAGAGACTTAAATAAAATTCTTTTCTGCACTTCAAAACAGTAAATTATTCATACAATCACCAATCAGACTTTTTATTCATATAGAAATAAAATCATGCTCAGAGGATTAACAATTTTAACAAATAAAAGATGGTTATTATCAAAGCGAATAGTTAGTAGTACTATATTATTCATAATTCATCACAAGTACCATTTGAACTTCAATAAATTCAGAAACTACCATTTGATAGTTGAACTGCTTTCAACTAACACAAAGATAAGTGATTTATGGTTCGTAATATTTGTTTTAGGATATAGCAAATTAGAATATTCACAGTTACCAATCAAACTAATTTCAACAGAGCTAAAAAAGGTTATATTCCATTTCATTTCTTTTCCACTAACTCAACAAAAATAGGTAATAAACACATCACTTACAAATGCAGAGAATTCATGGTCTTTGCTCCCCTTTTGAAAGTTACCTCGTATGTCCTGTCACATAGATCTTGCAAAATCAGTTCCAAAGCTTTAGCTACATGCATTTAAACAACACAATAAAAGCCACGACTAATAAGAAGAACTAACTTTGAGTAAACGCACTATAAATTGGAAAAAGTGAGAAAACACAATAAGGACACCTGTGAAGGTGGAATCTTATAAGCATGCACCAGTAGAGAATGTGATATGAGCTAGTAACATACAAAGAGGAAGGATTTTTTGAAGTTCTTGCAGGTCTTACTTATGACTTAGACCAGGTTCAGATTCATATCTTAGAGAAGGAATCCTTACCTTCATTAAGTGAGGTGTTCGAAATTTTAAGTGGAGAACAAAGTCCCAAAACTAGTTATGTCCATGAAGGCTCTACTGTAGAGGTTTCAAAGCCCATTAATAGAGGGCGTCCTGCAACAAGAGCGAGACCGGGAATTTCCGGAAGATATGATGGCAAACGAACAATTGACAAGAATTAAGCACTCCCAGCGGTGGAGTTACTATCACTGACTGAGATACACAGAGGACACATGCTAGAAATTGCTAGAAACATAATGGTCCAGCTGATATAACGAGCTAGAATATGAAGTTTACTGAGGAGGAAATAGACGAGCTCAATGGTCTCCTTGCAAAATTGGAGAAAACTCAGAGGAATTTGCTCATTGGCCCAAGCACATAAATGTTATACCAGCTTTCTGTGAAGACTGAGTCAAATGATTAGGCAATAGATTCTCGTAACACTGATCATATGAGAATGGGTTGTACACTTGACACCCTCATTTTTGTAAACTTGACACCCTCATTGGCCCAAGCATGTAAGTGTTGTACCAGCTTACTGTGAAGACTGAGTCAAATGATTAGGCGATAGATTCTCGAAACACTGATCATATGAGAATGGGTTGTAAACTTGACACCCTCATTTTTGTAGGAGGGAATCTTGTCACTTAAGAATCAAGAAGCAAGCAGTGGTAGCAAGATCTAGTGCCTTGACAAAATTCGGAGTTGTGACAAAGATAATTCTCACAGATCTTAGAATCAATTGGGAAGGACCATGAAGCATTATTTTGATAGCAAGTCAACTATCAACATAGACCACAATCCTGTTCAATATGATCATAATAAACTGTGAAGGTGGGTCGACACTTCATTAAGGAGAAGCTGGAAAGTGGACTTATCTGTATTCCCTTCTTAGGAAGGAATCTTGTCACTTGGAGAAGCAAGAAGCAACTAGTGGTAGGAAGATCTTAGAATCATTTGATCCTACTCTAGCTAAAGATGATTCTTATAAATCTTAGAATCAGTTGGGAAGGACCATGAAGCTTTATTGTAATAACAGGTCAGCTATGAGGATAGCCCTAAAAAAATTATTGCACATTTTCATTATCTTTTTCATAACAGGTCAGCTATGAAGCTTTATAAAATTTGCGTCATAAATTTTGTAGTTTCATCAAATTAACTTTTTCATCAACAGATGTTATGACAGTCGTAATACGTGGAAGAATAGATTTACTTACCCCTTGGTGCATAAAGGACAAGACTTTTGCATCTTTCGTCTTGTTCTCCTTATGCGACTTCTTTTCTGCTATTGTCAATGTGGCTTCATGCTCACGTATATAGTCTGATATCCTTCCTTGACAACATCCCATTAATCATAGGACAGGAACATCGTCTGTGTCAGCACACTCCATAACTCATAATTCTGAGAAACAAAGATAGGGAAACCTTGTTGGGAATATTGAAATGCTTGCTCGCTGCTACTGGCTGGATTCATTTTTTTTTTTTGTTATTTTATTGGTGTAGTGGGGGAGGTCAAGGGGTTGCTCCGTTATCAAAATATGTTGGGTGTATGGTATATAAATATATGTAGAGACTAAAACTTTAGAGGTTAAGTATATAATTTTGAGTAGAGTAACAGTATTACAATAGTTTTTTAATGTTTAATGCAAAAGTGTGGGTGCATAGCTTTTTAAAAATTTAAATATTTTATAGAAAAATAATCGTAGGGCCACGATAACTAAAATAAAATTTTTATTGAAAACTCTTTTCAACATGATTCATTATATATTTATATATTAAATCGAAATCATAAATTGATACGGATCTTATACCTCTTGTATTTTATATCAACCGTTCTTGTAAACCAACGATCCTTCATTTTTACAAACAACGGATTTCGATATTCACACCAGAATCTTCTAAATCAATCCTCAAACGCACTAGGACGTGTGTAGACACATAGAATAAATCAAAGACATTTTTTTTGTCTCTAGTTATACTCAACCCATTTGCTCTAGAGATTTACTAAGAATGATTAATTTAATGAAACAATACTTTAAGAAAGTATGATAATTATTTTCACAGAGTTTTTGATTAATTTTTAATCACAAATAATTTTCAACTTGATAGCATCTATGTTCTCAACATTCCAACTAACAGTTCTCAGCTGATGCAACCAACCTTGAAGCCATTAGAATAATATTTGTATATAATTTCTAGACTCACCAAATTTTTAGGGATAAGCTCAAAATAATATTTAAGATAAATTATAGTTTTACCCCTTACAGTTTAGGATATTTTTCATTTTAGACTCTGCACTTTAAAAATTGATAGAGTAAACTCTACAATTACTTTTTTCATTCACATTAGACTTTCCGTAGGTACTCCGTTATAAAACCTTAACGGACTGTCACGGAATCTTACGTGACAAATTAATTAACGTCACATCACTCAAAAATTTTACCTCAGCTGCCACGTCACCAGCTACCCCTCGTTTTTCCTTCTTCTTCTTTCTTCTCCCTTTATTCGAAATACCCAAATGGCCATTAGAATAATATCACTCGAAATTTGTATTAGTATACGGATCTTCCAGTAACTGTCAAGAAATACCACCCTCTTGAACCCTTCCCTTCTTTGTATGAAATGGAACTCTCTGACTTTATTTTCGTTTATTGTCTCAGTTTGGGGGCTAAGAATAGGCTCTAATATATAACATGTGAAATTGGCCTTAGGCCCTATTTGGTTGGAGGGTATTCAATCAAGAACATCTAATTCCTAGGCTATCTGATAATATTCTCGCGTTTGTAATAAGAAACTTGATTTTTATTTCACAAGGCATCTAATCTTTTAAGAAATAAGATTTCTTCAAAAGAGTTTCTTTAAGAATCCATATCTTCGATCGCCTCCGTTGATTTTAGAAAATTATGAAAGCCTTTTTTCCGTCTCCTGGTTCTTCTCCGTACATTTTCACATTTCTCCAAATTTCTAAAAATCAAACAGGCATAAATGTAATTGGTTTATCTTATTAAAAGATCATACAAAGATGAGACTATCTTGCAACTTTTGTAACTATGATAGTTAATATCTCAGTGGTTATCACAAACTAAACCAAATACGAGCCCTTGTGTTTTTTAAGAGAAACTAAACAGAACCAAACCAAGAGACAATTAAGCACCTAAGAACTGACAAACACCCTGCCAGACTTGAGAAAAAAACCAGACAAGACAGCCCATCTACATTACCTGGATTAGAAGATCACTATCTTCTCAACAAATTATGTTATGCATGTTTAGGTCATTGGCTAATCTGAATACACCGGATCTACTGAGTATATTAATTGAAAAATGACGTGATTTTGCTCCTTTTTTAAAAGATACTTCGAGTTAACTTTTTAAATATAGGGATTATATTTGGCATGACACTCTTCTTTTATTTAGAAATGAGAAAAATCAGAACTATCCACGACACATTTGATACTTGAACACGTAAAGTGATAGGAATAAACATGTCTCTTGCCTTTACAAATAAAGGCCCAATCAACTCCTCCCGAGGCGGCTTTAGTAGCTGCATCCACAAAACACTTGGAGCCTAGAGGAACCACGAAAAAAGGGCTTAGCAAATTCACGCCCACCCTCCCCCTTCGACACACCCACATGCATCACATAATTGAAGAATCATGCAGTTCATTATAAGCTGTTAGTTTACAGCAGCACATCCGAAGCAGACTGTATTGGTTTATCATGTAGGGTCTTATTCCGTTCAAACCAAATTAGCCAATACTAAAATCAAAGCCCCAATCATCTCAACAGACGAACAAAGAGATTTTCAAATTGTATTATTTGAAAATTGATTATCTTAATCTATTATCATAGCTTGATGATTGAATGATGGATTTAACGGCTCAAAAAGCAACTTTTATCTAGATAATCCATATTAAAACCATCACACTGCATGAGATTATGGACTATCTCATAAACACTTGTAGATTAACCTTTATAGAACCAAATACTGAACGACTAGCCAATTCCTTAAAATGAAAAAAAAAATTCTAACTAAAATACACATACAAACACAAAAGAAATATTTCTAATCTCTCATATTAGGAGCGGACTAGCTAATACGGTGAGCGTGGGACTAGATAGTCACACTGTATTAGTTAATACAGAGTAAATTTCAAGCCAAACATTGGATATTGCTAAAATAATATTGTTCAGTGTTTTAGTATTGTCAAATCCTGCCGATCAAACAAATTCTAAATTTCATGGATAATATGTGAATGCTAAATGTACTTTAAATAATTAATTTTATTTAACTTTTTAATATATTATTTTACTTTCATCAAGTCGTGGTGGGAATCAAATAAGAACTTTGAAAAAAAACTATAAGTCGCCAATAAAGTTAAAAAAAATTAAACACTTAAATGGTTAAAATACATCTCGCATCTACTTGTCACTTATATGTCATCCACGTCAATAATGTAGATGAAAATATTTATGAAGTTTAATTAAAAGGACTAGTCAGGAATAAATTGAACGAATAAATGTAGTCAAAATAAAAATTAAGGGACTGATGATAGATTTATTTCTACAACTTTTTTCATCAAAATATGAAAATTAAAACATGTGACAATTAGTTTATAATGGAGATGAAGTCCCCACGAAACCGGAAAGAAATACAAGGCTTAACGGGAAGATTGGCAGTGCTGAATAGATTTCTTTCAAGATCAACCGACAAGTGTAAAACTTTCTTTGCCAAGCTGAGAAAGAATTTTGTCGATGGGTG
The DNA here is from genome assembly GCA_003255025.1 of Datisca glomerata. NCBI lineage: Eukaryota > Viridiplantae > Streptophyta > Magnoliopsida > Cucurbitales > Datiscaceae > Datisca > Datisca glomerata. The sequence goes on from QANY01006203.1 coordinate 20,933, forward strand.
GGACGATGAATGTGAGAAGGCTCTTAGCAAAATAAAAGAATACTTGACAACTCCATTGTTATTGTCAAAATCGAAGTCGGGGGAACCCATATACTTATATGTAGCCGTGATGTAGACTGTTGTTAGTGCCGTTCTAATCAAGGAAGAGGAAACAAAAGTCGATGTACTTCATCAGTAAAAGTTTGGTGGCAGCCGAAACCCGTTACAAGAGAATGAAAAAATTGATACTGGTCGTTATGGTAGTTGTAAGAAAGTGAGGCCCTACTTTCAAGCGCACATTATAAATGTGTTGACAAACTCACCAATTAGAAGCCTCCTACATTTGCCTAAAGTAAGCGGAAGAATGGCGAAGTGGTCAGTTGAGTTAAGCTAATATGAGGGCCATTACGAGCCGAGGACATCAATTAAATGACAAGTTTTGGCTAACTTTATGGCAAACTTTACAATTGATACCAAGGAGGAAGCTGAAAGTGAGCAGCAAGCAATTGGAAGCGGGATGTGAGAGTTATATGTTGACAAAGCCTCAAACAATAAGGGACCCACAGCAGGAGTGGTGCTGCGGACCCCGTTTGGCAAAACACTTGAACATTCCATCTCATTTGGGTTTAACACCTTAAATAATGAAGCCGAATATGAAGTTTTAATAGTGGAAATCTCTCTGTTACAGGAGTTGAAGGTTAATGAAATAAAAAACTTTTGTGATTCAATGTTAGTTGTAAAGCAAGTAACGGAAGAGTTCACGGTGAAGGACGAGAGGATGATTGGCTATCTGCAACGGACAAAAGAACTGCTCAAACAGCTAAAAAGTTTCAATATCCACCAGATCCCGAGAAGCAGACTTCATCACAGAAGTAGATTATCTAGAATGACTCGCGAACGTTGTCATGGTCAAAAAGAAAAATGGAAAGTGGAGGATTTGCGTAGACTTTACAAATCTTACCAAGGCATGCCCAAAAGACAAATACTCACCGCCTAGAATAGATCAGATGGTGGATGCTACCTCAGGACACAAACTTCTGAGCTTCATGGATGCCTTCTCAAGATACAATCAGGTGAAAATGTTCCAACCTGACCAATAAAAGAATATTTCATAACTGAACATGGTACTTTCTGTTATAAGGTAATGCCTTTTGGTTTGAAAAATACAAGTGCTACTTATCAAAGATTGGTAAATAAAATCTTTCGAGAGCAGATTGGGAAAACTATGGAAGTTTATGTGGATGACATGCTAGTAAAGAGTTGTAAGTGGGAAGATCACATCAAAGACCTTGATGAAACATTTTCCATCCTGAGAAAAAATTCAATGAAGCTGAATCAAGAAAAATGCACATTCGGAGTAGCAGCTGAGAAATTCCTACATTTCTTCATCTAAGCAAATGGGTTCAGTTTCCTCCCATGCTGCGTACCTCAGGCCCACTTGTGCATCCTCCTGTGATTGTTATTATTCATCAGCAACCATCAGTCCTTCTTCCTTTTTTCTCATTTTTTGTTTCATTGCTGATTCTAATGCGGTTATGGCGCAGATCCGGGCGGCAGCTGGATCCCCTCTTATGGTCTTAACTCCTTCAGAAGATGGATATTTCAGTACTTGGTAATAGGTGGACGACACTACCTTCATTTTATGTAACCAGGTTCTTTCCAAGATGGCATTGTAAGAAGATGATATGTCCAATACCATGAATTCAATGAGGTAGTTGAATGGTTCTGCATTGATTGGGAGGGTGATCGATCATTCCTTTAGAGTAGCTCACAATCTCGTTGAACCCTACTAGCGACTGTGGTGGACCTTGTAGTTGTCTCTCCCCTATAGACATCTTTGCAAGTGTTAACCGATGGAGAATGTTGACAACACTTCCATTGTGGATCAGCACCCTTCTCAACAGACAATTTCCCACTTGTATTGAGATGAAAAGGGCGACGTTATGGCTATCATACTCCAAATCCATGTCATAAAAAATGAGCAGGGGGTTCCCGCTTTCATTAGAGCAACTTCCTCGTTCCAAACTTCCTTCCAGCAATGGCTTCTTGCTATATAACTTCATTTCCTTTCTGATCGTCCCCTCATATTCAGTCAACGTAATGATGGTGTCGACTATCCAGAGCAGCCGTTACCCGTTATCCCTATTTTCCTCATCTGGGCTTCTCTTTTAGCTTCTCGCTTTGGCTTTTCTCTCTTCACAAACTGGTTAAGGTATCCTTCTTTCACCAGCATTTCCACACAACCCTTCAGCTAAAAGCAATCCTTTATGTAATGTCCGTTGCTCCTATGGAGTGATCAATATTTGTCCGTATCCTTGTGGTTTGGCTACTTTGTGAGTGGGGTCACCCTTTTCAATCAGGGTTTATCATTTATCATCTCCAAGACTTGGTTTATAGAGACAGTCAATGGTGTGTAGACTTTGTCCTTGGGTCAGATATCATTTGCATATCTTCTGAGTCCTCTGAGTGTCAGTTCTGTCCCCCTTACCGTCTCCCCGTTCACCATATTTCTCTGTCCTCTGATTCTATTTTTTTCTACCCTTGAGCTTCGTTCTTCTTTCTTTGGCTCATCACTCTGTCGAACCGCTTATTTTATTAAACTTTTCTATACTTCTTCCAACATGATGTAAGCTTACTCCCTTTGAAAGTTTTCTGCCATGCTCAAATATTTAACCTTTGAGAAATCCTCAAAGAAGGTTGATTCTGATCCAGCCCCTATCTAAAAGCTAGTCTCGCTACTTTGTCATCACAACTTTCCACCTTAGCCATGTCTTCTTTGAATTTGTGAGTGTATTCGCGAAGTGTTTCCCTTTCCTTCTGGGTGGATATTGTCAGGAGGTAGTCTGGAACCTCAATTATTGCTTGATATATTGAGTACTATTATGAAAAGATAGTAGACATGACATTAAAGTAAGTAAATATTGAGCAGGGAAGGAATGATACCATTTAAACATTGTCCCATCTAGACTTGTAGGGAATATTCTGCACATCAAAGCGTCATTATGCTGGTATAGTGCCACACTTACTTGAACCGTCTGAGATGATCCATAGGGTCAGATTTCCTTTCATAGCACTTGAATTTAGGTGCGACAAACTTCCTTAGAATTGGGGGAGCCAAGAATTCAGGACTTGAAGGGGTTTTGGTGAGTGATCCCAGATCGGCATTTCCTGTGTTTCTGAGATTCCTTAACTCCATCATCTCCTCCATGACAGCTTCTGTCATGATTTTTGGTTGGCGAACTTCCCACGCCACCTCCTTTTCGTGATTCTTGGATTGAACTTCCCCGTCTTTATTCTACATTATCCTACAGTTCTCATTGTCTTCCGTTCTGGCTTTATGTCCGCCCCCTTCTTGATGATTCTCTCTTTCCTCGTGGTTAGTGTGTTGATTGACTTCTTCACGTGTCTATGCAAGATCCCATTGTAGTGCAGAAATCTTCTTCTGCATCATCTGTCATGCGTTGTGTAGCGTCTCGGCATTTCGCTGTTCCATCTCTTGCATTCGGCTTAGGATTTCCTGAAGCATCTCTGCTGGGGGAACAAGGTGATTGGCATGTTCATCCCCATTCTTGTTTCCTTCATTGAGGGCAATGTTTGACCTAGTTCAAGGCATGGTTTGGTTCTCTGGAGGGTATATTTGAGGTTTCTTCCCACTCTCAACGAAAGCACCAAAATGTAAAGGATTTTTCTCAGACACTCAGAGAGAAAATACACTCAAAGAAAAATATGTTGCTTGAAAGTTGTATTGTTTGAATCTGGTTTACAATTAGCCTCTATTATAGGCTTCTCATGTGATTATTTTGTGTCTACTAAAATGGAATTTTATCCCTTGAAATGAATTTTATCATATTCTAGGGGAATAATATCATAATGGAAAGATTACAACTTGATTTAAAGGATTTACAAGCATAATTAATAGATTGCCAGAATATTGTCCCTAGATTTAGGTGAATTCGGCTGTAACAGTTAGATTTCCCTTAAATGGGCTTCCTTTCCTTATTTTAACGTTGATATACTGCTATGTCGTAAGTCCGCACAACTTCCTTCCACTTTCCTTTCCAGCTTAGCATTCCTGTCCACTTTCTTACTTGCCACATGAAAAGTTTATGCCGCTTCTATTTTCCTTCCTAGCTTCGGATCTTGCCACCTCTATGATCCATGCATTCTCTCTGGCTTTGTCCTTTTTGTACACGTGTATTGGATGATTTTTTTCCCTGTTCACCTATAATTACTTCTTCTTTTTTAATTTTACGTTATAAATTATTACAAAGTTGTCAATTCTTTGTATATATCATTAGCTTTAATATTATTCTTAAGGTGCTTGCTGATTTTTGTGCTAAACAGGGTATGCACTATAAGGAAAAGTCTATCTTTGTTGGTTCTCTTCCTTCTTTTATTTCTTCTCGTTTTTATTTGAAAAACTAAACGTTGTGTTGTTTTCTCTTGCTTGTTTTTATGACAAAATATATATATAATTCTTAAGGGATGAGACACTGCTGAATCTCATTTACCATGTAGCTTTTTTCTTTTGTTTTAAGAAAAGTTTATCACTTTCCTTTTAGTTTTTTCTTTCTTGTTTTTATGACAAACAAAATATATAATTCTTAAGGGATGAGACACTTTTGAATCCCATTTACCTTGTAGCTTTTTTCTTTTGTTTTAAGAAAAATTTACCACTTTCCTTATAGTAATTACTTCATTTTTTTAATTTTTCATTATAAATTATTATAGTTTCGTTAATTCTTTGTAGTTATCATTACCATTAATATAATATTTAGTGTTTGTATTTTATGAAAATAATACAATCTTTAATCTATAGTATATATATAGACACACATATCTACATGCTACTTACACATACATATATCTATAAAACTAAGTCTTTAAAGGAGAAAGGTAGAAATAGAGTTCCAAAAGGAATTGACTCCTCAGAGGGGGGGTAGGAGAATATAAAGTCAGAAGTTATATTTTTTTTGTCATGGGGAAGGGGACATAATATGGGGTTGGAACCCTGACCTTGAGGTTGAAAATCTCATGTACAATAATTTGACCTGGTAAGCCGGTTAGAAGTTGGATTTTTTTAGGAGTACAAGAAGGTTGATCTCGACAAGCACTTAATGTAATAAAATATGAATAGAATTTAGCAATATTTGTGAATATTTAAAATTGTAGTTTTAGAAAAATAAAATTACATTTAATAATTACATGAGCCTTTTGAACTTCTACTAATCCTAGCAAAGAGTCTCTTCCTCTCAATATGGCTTTTTGTTTCGTTTAATATATATATATATATATATATATAAATATATATATCAAGGAATATAATTATATTATCTGCTGAAAAATATTAACTATCATTTTATAATAATTCAAACATTAATATCTTATATTCCCACTACTAAAATCATAATTTATCAGTAAATTATGTTGATAATGAGTACATGGAGAGGAGGAAAAGACAAAGTCAACATAGATCTCTTCCTCTTCCTCTCTTCTTTATATAACTTTGAAGTTAAGAAGACAACAATCAACGACATCATATTTATATTTAATCTCTCAATCGAATTACCCTAGCTCGGATACCCGTACCTCTCTAATGTCCACGTAATTAATACACATCTAAGACTTATTTTTCAAGTTAAAGTCTTTCCCTACTATTAGTTTTTATCATTCCAATTAAATATAGTTGGAATCATATCTATTAACAATATGGTTAACAAATAATTCTTAATAATGAACTTGGATTATTATGATTATTTTTTATGATTTAGCTTACATATGTTAGAAGACTATGTTATGAGTATTTTTCCGACCATGAATAATGTAACGACATGTTCAGAAGCTCGTGACGAAGAAAAGTTTTCAAGGAGGAGAATTGACCTCGTCTGGTTAGTTTTGAGGAAGCTCGAGTTGCACATACCCAAGCACGTGGAAGAATGAGAATAACGCTCGCGGAAGGAAGCTCGGATAACCCTAAGCACGACGTCATCATTACCCGACGAATGTAACGTCTTAGGTAGCACCTCCTCATAGGCTCGAGCACAAAACAAATATAATTGCCACTACAAAATGCCAAGATAGCCACCGTCCAGTCATTTTGAAGGCACATCAACAATTAATGCCCATCGTTTTATGTCAAAATTGTATCCCTTCCATCCAATCAAGGACAATCAAGATAGGTATTGTGTCACAAAAGGCTTCTCCAACACTCCTCTAAGGCTTCTTCAATACACTTTCTCCCACAAAGCTTGAGGTATAAAAAATTCCATTTACAAAAGAAAAAGGTAGGCCAACTCTCTCATAAGGAAATAATGCCAACATTATATCACATGCTAACTTAGACATCAGAGGTCCTTACAGGAGGCACCCCCTAAAGATTCCTCACTCTTTGGGTTCTTCATTTATGTTTTGTAGATATTGAGGATGTGGTGAGCCATATCCAAAGTGAGATTGCATTTAACATCACAGTTGAAGATTACTGTTGAAATTTTTGGTATCAACAGTCGGCGCCATATGTGGGGACAACTGTGAAAGTAGTCCCTATTCGAAGTAATCGAAACCTATTTTCACCCTCAATGAGAGAATGAGTCTGATATTCTACGCCAATGAAGTCTAAATTATATGAGAGGGAGTATTCCACCCCCTCATCATGACAGCCACACGGCGAAGGAGAATGGGTGTAGTGACCATAATTTCCAAGGTAACATGTAAATAGGGAGAGAGATACCATTCACTACCTAAGTCATAAAACTCTCTTGCACGGAAATGGTCCTCCTCTGTGACATAAAGGCTAGCCGACGGAAGTTGCCACCCCTCGAGGAAACCGGAACCAAAACAAAACCAAGGAACATATGGCTAGGCTAACTCTTTATAAGGTTCTGGTTGGGGTCATTCTCGTAAGACGAAGGAGGAGAACAAATTCGTCGAAGACCGAATGAAGGAGAAGACCTCTAAATGACCCTCCCGGGGGTTGTTCGTGAGCAGCTACAGACGGAGAAAAATATTGGTGGGACATCGTCCACCCTACTCCTTGTTGCCCTTTTTGGCCACTAACAATTTTTCAAAGATCCAACACAAGCAGAACCAAGACGCATGAATAAACAGGCCTATGAACATCCCCTGTTGAAATACACAACCCCGTAGCAACCTCCAACACAAGTGAAGTGCAAACCTGGGTTATACAGCTCCTTGCTCCCAAATCCCACTTTAAATTAAATGGAAGGATGAAGGTCGTGCCAAAACTGTTACAAGGACTCGCGAGCAGAGACAAGACATGAAGCCTTGGTGAAAGGGTAAGGACAATCACAAGACCATTTGCTCTAGTTTTCAGTAGGACCAAGCATTTTCACGGTAAAACACACAGGCATGTTTCTCCCAAGCCTCTGTATGAAGTGGATGGACCCACATGAAATGAGCTTGTAACTGGGGCACCTCCTGAGGAGTAGACCCTAAGAAGAACTTGAAGGGTCAGAACGATGGCTCGTACTCCCATCAGAGTAGCCAAAGAAGATGGTTTGGGACCAACCTGTATCTGTCCACGAGCAAAATGCGGAGCTCACGGTGTCCTTCCATTGATGCGAAGACGCAAGTCAAAACGGAGGACGCCCAACAAGAGATGAAAAGCAACAAATCGGGAAATAAGAGGTATGATCGCCTATAGTTTAATACTTCAGTTTTCCCCCAGTCATGGTAGAAAAAATAGTCTTCTTTCTAGAATTGTTAACGCCAAAGTGTAATGCACGGCAAGGATCGTGTACTCAGTGGCTTTTAGTGATGATAATTTTGCTCAATTTAGTTAAAAAAAGATGATTTTCAACCATTTAATATAATATTTCATACACATTTTTTATTACTTATTATTTGACTAGTTCTTTGATGAAAAAGTGGATTTTAATATTTTTTGTGTAAGTTATATAGTTTTAATAATTTAGAGAAAAACTTGACAAAAATAAGTCAAAGGTTGATGAAGTTGGGTGTAAATAGTGGGGACAAAGAGGGTAGAAATGTAAAAAATAGAATAAAACTGAAAACAAAAAGTTTTTGACAACATGCTGATGTCATGGATAGTCACACACAACTCAAATAAATAATTAGTTATTCCATAACTACTACTGTTTAATGTAGTTTTACTTTATTTTTCATTTACATAATTACAAATTGCACTCCAATAAAGTTTTATTGTCATTAACATTAAATATGTAGAGTTCTATCTATTATCTACATCATTTCTTGGTTTTAAACCATAATCTTTGTATGAATTAACTATCATTATTGTCTAGTATTTGAGACTATAATATACGCAATAGCAGTATATATTTCTTGTAAGTATGGTAATATTTGTTTCATTCTAACTTTAACAGATAAATTAAGTATATGACAAACACATTGCATGTGTAATAAAGAATTCTGATTTACATTATCTCTAAATAATTCAATAGTACTATCATTTGCATTAGCATTATCAAAAGTGATACTGAAACCTTCAGCTGAAAGAAGGAAATAGATTAGGTGCATTACAGGGATCAAGTGGCGTTGGGAAAGAGATGAAGCGTGACGTGACTAGATTTGGCAATTATTGTAATGAGATGCGATAGAAAGCGTGTGAGAAGCTGTGCAATGAAGGCTAGGAGAAATGCTTTCCCTCATGTCTGAAGCCTAAGGACGCACCTTCTTTTATGCATGAATGAAAGTGCCCGTTTTGAGCCAGATGATGAAGATCATATGGTTTCAAGTTATACTCGTGTGATAGTGATGGCAAGTGGGTCGAATCTGCCCCTAAAATTACGTGAATTGGCCTGTTAAAATCTGGGCCAAGATCGATCCAGAGATGTACAGTACCGGACTGGTTAAGGCCTACAGGTAAAGCTCAGTCCCTCAAGGGCCTTGCAATTTGGCCATATAGTTCGGCCTGACCTAGACTGAATATAAGGCCTGACATGGACCATCCCGGTCTGACCCATGGGCATGAACTGGCCTGGCCCATTAACAATCTCATCTTTATCTCAAAAAATTATTAAGTGTGTTGAAACTTGAACATTTGACATCTCTCTTACTAAGCATACTCATTACCACTAGACTAAGAATTTTTGTCAAATTCTTTATATAATATATTTTTGATATAAATCTATTTGATTAAATATTTGTATATAAGGATATGACTATTTATAGGTAAAATTCAAATAATGTATACATCAATAATATCCTATGCCCATCAGTCCATAGTATGCATCACTGACATTACCCACTCGTTTTGTCAAAAAAAAAAACATTACCCGCTTAAACCACTGAACATTACCCACTCAATCCATGTACGTCAATCTCATAGCATCGACATCTTGCTTTAAATGCAAGCAGTTGAGCTCCGACTGCTTACATTAAGATAAGGATTTGGCTTCGACTACTTGCATTAAAGCAAGCAGTCGAGCTCTCAACTCTCTGCCTCTATCAACAGTTATTTTTTTTCATTTAAATATATCATTCATACAATTATAGTCTCAATTCTCTCAAAGTTTCAATTCTCTGAACTCAACTCTCTGAACTCTCATAACTTTCTCAACTCTCTCAATTGTTAAGTTTAAGTGTTCAAGTATGTCGCATTTCCGTTCTGTCTTTTAAGAAAAGGTAATTTACACATTTATTTAGTTAAATTTTTTTGTTAAATTCTTTAAATGCAATTTTATCTAATCTCATTTTCCTAATGCTGGAGTTTTCAACTCTCATCCATTACAATGATCTTCTTGTTGGTAATTTTTTTTTTTTGCACAATGGATCCCACCCACATATGTTGATTATGAAAATGTTGATTTTAGTGAAGAAAATGATTTTCATCTTGAGGAAAATGAACTCTTTCCACTCCATCAACTGCAACCTCTAAATCTCAATAAAATCGATAATATCTTTTAAATATGGGAGTATTTTGATATTATATCTGTTGAGGGAAGTTAGGGCAAAATGTAAGCATTGTCCATCTTGTTATGCTTGGAAAGTTGGTCAAAGAACTGGAACAATTTTCAGACATTTTATAACTAAGCATGCAAAAGATCACTAGAAAGATGACCCTAGACAAATTCAAATAAATACATCCGATTTTAGAAATTTTAAATATTTACCTACAATGGTTAGTTAAATATATAGTTGTTTCTCAATAACCTTTGAGTTATGTCAAGGATCCAAATATAGGTAATGTAAATCTAATTCGTTTTCCTTTTTTCTTTATAATTAGTCCAGTTGCACTTATTTTACTTTTATTATAATTTTTAGTATACAATCAAGAATGGCACACTGTTTGTTGCATTGTGATCTTGATAGTTAGTATTTTAATATTCTATTACTATCCTAAATCTAATAATGGTATTTATTTTCATAACTTTCCTTCATTAGTATTTGACTTGTAATTAATATTTTAATATTCTATCATTGGCTGTGAAAATTTATTAAACTGTCTAAAAAATGCCTGTAGGCCATCCTCCAATCAATATATAGCAGTGAACTATGAAAAATATTCTAAAAATGATTAAAATACAAGATTAATAAAAGTTTTCATAAAAAGAAAGTTATGAAATCTCGACCAAATATTATATATATTTGGTCTCATGTCTCTAGATAATCCTAACCCTCCTGCATTGTATCACTATGTATAACTATATTTAGCGATGAAGCATAATTTCGTCACCATAGATGAATATTTAGTGAAGAAATTTCCATTTTTTGTTATATCATTGCCATATTTAACGATGTATTATAATTCCATTGATATATGTTGACATATATAGTGACTTACACAACTCTGTTGCCACATATGCATATTTAGCAATAAATAAATACATAGTATTTATCACAATATAAATTCACAAAATACATCAATAAAACGTCATAATGATGATAGTGTTTTGTTGTGAACATTCAAAATTATTAGTAGAGATCTCAATTACATCATATATATATATATATATATATATATAACGCCAATCGTTATAAAAGATAAGAGAAATGAAATCCTCCAACATAGCCTTCTTTTTAGTTTCCTTTATTTTGGATTTCTTGACCATTTTACATCTCGGATTATATATGCAACAACCTAATAATTATACCGAGTTATGACGTCGATCTTCTTTATGAAGATCTTTCATTTTACATTAGTGATATCTAAAAGAATAAACTATTTGCGAGTTGACATCAATAAGTAAAGGCTCATTAAGTCATCAGCTTTTTACATGTTGGGCATAGTACACTTATAAATTTGATTTAAATCTAAAGATTAAGATCTCTATCAGAGAATCAATTTGACACGCAGAAAAATTTCATCAGTCATTATATACTATATATCAATATGCACACACGATTAGTAAATATCAGCGATTTACTGTAGCTAATAATTACTAATCAATCATATATTTGACAATGATTTTACATTTATCAATCATATAAAAAATTCACTAAGAAAAGTAATATTTATAAATACGTAGAGCATAACATTAAGAAAATTAATAAAAAGTAAATAATAAATAAAGCATAAGACGCGAAAAAATCATTTATAATCAACTACCGGATTTAAAATTAGGAGCCGGAGATCATTATCTTACGGAACCAATCTTTACTAAAAGCTCTGGAAGTAAGCACATGATATATTTATATAAGAGAAGCGTGATAGGTAGAGTTATTAATTCAGATTTAAGAATTGTAGGAGAAATTTGTTTTATACGGCGTTAGGTGCCTAATGCTTTTGAAAATTTAGGCAGCCTAAATTTGTTTCTTTTTATATCATTTCGCTAATTAGCAAAAATATAATATGTTGATTCTTAATTAAGAAATCTCGTAACCGTTTGCATTCTTTGTGAAGCGAAATTATAATTTTGATCTGTTTTATTATAATGATGCAGTGAGTAGGACAAAATGGTCGTACTCCAAAGATTTCCAATTTTCATTATATGTTTCATGGGGATTGAATTTGTATTTGTTATAGTGTACTTAAGTAATTATTGTGTCTTAGTCTGAGCTTTTCACAATTTATGAACCAGATGGTTTTTACTTTTTAGTAGTCTGATCCGTTGGTATTTGCAATAGTGCTCGTATCAGGGAGTTTTTATTATATCCAAGCCATGGATTTACTGTAGGTGTTTTTTTTAGATTGTTTTCTCTTAGTCCCATTAAGCACATGCTATTATACGAAGTGAAAAATCATGTAATTCTTTGATTTTTTTCTGAAAACTGAATATGCATTAAGATTAGTTCAACATACAGAGGTCCTTCACTATAGGAGTGGTTCCAAACCAGCAAATGGAAGAGGAAATAGATACATCATAACGAGCTAATCTATTAACAACTAAATTACATTTACGATTAACATGCTTAATACTACAGTTTGGAAAAAGAGGAAGTTCAGATTTAATAACTTCTAGAACATTGCCTGTTTCAGTATTCAGCCTCGTTGATGAGTAGACACCTGCTTCGGCTTTACTGGAATCGGTTTCAATAAGATGTATTATTAAGTCTCAATAAGATATATTATTAAGCCGTTCCTTTCAGCAAACCTGATACCTTCGAGAATAGCTAAGCACTCAGCCAAGAAAACATCGTACTTGGCTTCTATGAAGAGAGAATAAGCTGCTACTACTGAACTTGAAGAATCCCTTATGACCGCACCAAAACCAGTACCCTTTTGACAGACTGAAGCATCTATGTTGAGTTTGAGCAGTCTTGGGTCAGGCCGAATCCACTCCTTTTCATTGCTGCCAGCTACTCTTGGAGAGTTGATTTTTAAAGGAAGCACTTTGATCCACTCTTGAAAAAAATTCTCAGATCTTTCAATAATCTCCTTACTGTCAATCCTGCAATTCCTGTGCAGCCACATGTTCCTGGAATACCACACAAACCAGCATATGCAAGTTATAAAGGAAATTTTTTGGTGTGAGAGATCAAAGAAATTTATTTCCAGAGTATATATAGGGTCTCCTAAATCTAAAAAATTGAAGACCACTTGATCCCCTATCATAATAGAAGGCAGCAGCCAGACTTTCTTTTTATGTGGGCAAGTGAATAAAGCATGAGTAACAGTTTTGATACTGGGACATTCTCCAGAATTATCTATTCCCCTCTTGGAGAGGTTATGAAATGTGGGTAAAATATTTCTAGAGACCTTCCAAAGGAAATTTTTTTATTTTTAAAGGGAGGTGCAGGTTCCATAATTTTTTCCACAAAAGGAGGAGCTTTGAACAATAACTATTTGTTTGTATTTTCCTGTTAAGAGCAACCCAATAGCCATCTTTTACAGAAAAATTCCCATCAGAATTAAAATGCCATATTAGCTTATATTTTGAGTTAGGACTAACTAGTCGGAGTGAAGAAATTAGCTCCACATCATCCTTCTGAAAGAAGGTCCCTTAACGAATTTTATCCCATCTACTCCCTATAATAAATTCTACCACTTTAAGATTTGAAAGGGTAGGAGAGATACGCAAAGGTTTGAAGGAAAATGGTTTTGGGATCCAAAGGATTTGAATCAACTACTATGTTTGTTCCATTACCTATACTCCACCTCAAACCTTTCATTAAACCTTCCCTACCCCAGATAATACTTCACCAAATGGGAGAGGAGTTACTCTGACATTTTACTTCTAATAAGGAGCCTTTGCTGAATTATTTTTCCTTTAAAATTTGACTCATAAGAGAATTAGGTTGCTGAATTATCCTCCAGCATTGTTTGGCTAGGAGGGCTTGATTAAAGCTAGATAAATCTCTAAAGCCCATTCCGCCCTCAACTTTTGGTTTACAAAGCTCTTTCCATTTTAGCCAGTGCATTTTCAGACCATTATTCTTAAAGCCCGCCAAAAATTAGCCATCATGTTTTCTAATTCTTTGCACACACTAATCGGGATCCAGAAACAATTCATGACATAGACTGGGAGAGATTGGCCATCATGTTTTCTAATTCTTTGCACACACTAATCGGGATCCAGAAACAATTCATGACATAGACTGGGAGAGCTTGGCAATAAGCTTTGAGTAGAATTTATTTTCCCCCAACAGAGAATTGCTTCTCATTCCATCTTTGAAGGATTTTAGATGACTTATCCCTTAAGTACCCTAATAGGGCCTTCTTAGAGCGACCCAAAAATGTTGGGAGCCCTAAGTACGATTCTATTTTGAGAGCAGAGGGAATATTTAAAATCGAAGTAACCATAGACTTAACATCAGAGCTAGTATTCGGGGAGAAAGCAATAGCCGACTTACCAAAGTTAATGCATTAACCTGAAACTTTTGAATAAGCTTCCAAAACTTGTTTAAAAACTCTGCAATCCTGATCCATACCTTTAAAGAAAACCAGACAATCATCAGCAAAAAGTAAATGGGAAATACGAGGACGCTTTCTACCTATACAAGGACAGCCAAGCAAACCAGCATTAAAAGTCTTACATAGCATTGAGGATAAGCCTTCTGAACACATGATATACAAATAAGGGGAGAGAGGATCTCCCTGCCTAAGACCCCTGTGAAGGGTAAAAACTGAAGATGGTTTCCCATTAATATTGATTGCCATTGATGTAGAAGTGACATAGCTCATAATATTTCTAATAAAATTAGCATGGAACCCGACAGCCTCCATAATTCCCTAAAGATAACTCCACTCAATTCGATCAAATGCCTTGTTCATATCCAATTTTGCAGCCACAAAATGGAACCCGACAGCCTCCATAATTCCCTAAAGATAACTCCACTCAATTCGATCAAATGCCTTGTTCATATCCAATTTTGCAGCCACAAAACTAGTTTTTCCTCTTTTGCGAATTGATAAAGAGTGCAAAACTTCAAAGCCAGTCAATGCATTATCAGTAATGAGTTGATTTTTTATAAAGGCACTTTGATTTTCACATATGATGTCAGGAAGTACTATTTTAAGCCTATTAGCAATAGTTTTAGAAACAATTTTATACAAAACATTGCATAAACTTATTGGTCTAAAATCTGTCAAAATAGAAGGATTCGAATTTTTGGGGACAAGGGTAATAAGAGTAGAGTTAATTTCAGCCAAATTCATACATTATTCTACAGGTTTAAACAAAATTCAGTTACCTCTGACCTGATTAGGTCCCAGTATTTTTGGTAAAAAGCGGCTGAAAATCCATCTGGTCTGGGGTTTTTATGTGGGTGCATAGCATTGACTCCTTTCTCCACTTCCTTTGTTGTAAACGGCTTAGTTAGATCCAAATTCATCGCATCAGTGACCTTTTTGTCAATGTACCTAAGGACCACAGATAGATCCTGCTCTCTAGGAGCAGTTGAGGAGTAGAGATCCTCAAAGTAGTCAACTGCAAGTGAGCGAAGAGAGGCATGTTCATCAACCCAGTTACCATTAACATCAATCAGCTTTTCTATTTGGTTTTTACGCCTCCCCATCGAAGCTTTATCGTGGAAGTATTTTGTATTCACATCCCCATAATTAAGCCAGTCAATTTTTACTCTATGTGACTTGTAGATCTCCTCTTGGAATAAAAGTCTATCCAAATCATCATGGAGAGCTTTGAGTTGTTGTTGATCCATTCTACCGTTCGGCCTCTGATAAATGGCATCCAGTTTGTTCTGACAATCCGCTACTTTCTTGGTGAAGTTACCATATTTATTTTTACTCCATTGCTTTAATGCTGAGTCACATTTACTTATTCTGTAACTGAATAGAAGTTCCATTACAAGCCATCTTTGACCATACGTCTCTGATTACTCCATGCATTCTCCATCTTGAGTCCAATAATTCTCAAAACAAAACCTTCTTCTGCCAAAAGTTGGAGTGGGGCTGATTTGTTGAAAAGTGATTAATAGAGGCCTATGATCTGAGGAGAAGTATTCCATATGGAAAACCATAGCATTCGGGAATAGGTCTAACCACTCTTGGGAAACAAATCCCATATCAATCCTTCTAAGACTAATTCGCCTTCCTCCCTTTTATTAGTCCACGTGTGTACATGGCCTCTATATGGTAAAACTATTAACCCACATTCCTCCAAGCACTCTTTAAAAGAATCTATAGCATAATTTTTTTCTCCAGGTACCCCTAATTTTGTCATAATGAGAGAATTTTGTTAAAATCTCCTACTACTAACCATGGGACATTCATCATACAATAAATCTCTTCAACAGGGTCCATGATTGTTGCCTTAGGACACACTCTAGATTCCCATAAAATCCTGTAAACCTCCACATAATTCCATAAGAATCTGAGACAATTCCGTTTATGTGCCCCTAAGAGTAAGAGTTTAGAGAAAAGTAAAATTCCTCTTTCCATAACAGAGCTAAACCCCATTTTATACCAATTCTGTCAGCAGCAAAACCATTCTGAAAGCCCAATAAATTGTTGATCTTTCCAAATCCCTTGGTGTCCATCTTAGTTTCAATTAAAAGTACACATGTGAGATCTTTAAGGGAGACAAGTCAGCTGAGAGCTCGGATCGCCCGCGGGTTCCCATTCCCCCAGGCGTTCCAGCTTAACAAACTCATTGCGAGTAGTGGGTCCGATCATGGAAATCCACTGCTGAGTTTTTGAAAATTGAAGCCAACATCATGGACTAACCTTGGTTTTTCGGGAGCACCCAAAGTTGTAGACGAGGATGATCTTTTTGTTGCTATCTGCATGTGAGTTCCTCCATTTTTTCTTCCTTTGCTACTGAATAGCCTGGACCACTTTCTTGGTTGGGTAATATTGGATGAGGTGGCTGGACTTGCATTTTTTGCGTGGGATTTGGTTATGGGCTTAAGGGATTGGCTAACACCATTTTGAGATCCAAATTCTGCCCCTTTGTTTATTGCAGGAAGGAAGCTCAGTTGGCTTGGTTGGTCCAAAGTATCAATAAGATCTTTACCTAGAATGATCTTAGGCATAGAAATCTTTGGACAGTCCCTAACAAATATCTCCATGTTTTACTTTGGCTCCACTTTCTCACCTTTGTCCTTGGGTCTCACATCTACCATACATTGGACAGTGTAATCATGCTTGGACAAGACTTGTGGTGGCGCCATTGTCAGGTTGTCATTCCAATTCGGGCCTACAGTGTTCAAGGGATACCTCCATTCACCGGCGGTGCTGCTTTGCTTGAGATTTCTGTTTCATATCGAGCAGAGGGGACCTCTCTCTGAGGCAACGACGATGACAAAGAAGCCATATTTATCTTCTTTTTTTTATCCAACTAAGTAGTTTCTATTTCTCCATTGCTCTCAACCATCGGCCATATTGATTATTCTTACTGTGTCCCACCAAAGTATTCTCCAAGTCAATCTCACAGTCTTTACTCAAATGATCTAGCTTCCCACACGTGTAGCAAAAATCCATCAGTTTTTCATACTGAAATTCAACCCATATAGGATCATGTTGGTTAGGAACTCTGAGCTTTAAACCTTTGTGCAGTGGAAGATCTGTATTTAGCTGAACCCTTATTCTCAAACATTTCCCCCAGTATTTTCCATCTGGTCCTTCATCTACTTCAAGAAATTTCCCAATGTAATCCCCTATTATCCTACCCATTTCCTTATTCATACATAAAATGGGTTAGGTTTAAAACTTGGACCCATTACTTAATTCATTTAAGACCATCTCTGAGGGCTGAGTATACCCATTCATTTCGCTTAAGAGTATAAGTTTTTGACAAAGTACCAAGGTTCATTCCTTAGCACTCTTAGCTTATCAACAGGGTGGCTAAAGAGAGCTAGGATTGGCCCCAACTCTTTAATGGTGACCTTTCTCATAGTACTCCATATAATCGGTATTGTGTTGAGAGAAACATTTTTGTTGATATTCTTCTGTGTTAGTATTTTAACTATAAGACAGAGGGAAGGATCCATATTTTCACCAATAGAATAATCCGCTACCTCCAATACTTTATCTTCCACTTCAGTAAGTGAAAGATTCTGCAATTTCTTAGATATACCCTCCACCGTTTCCATTAGATTCGGGACAAAACACTCTGAAAAAGTCTCACTGATTGGAGGTGAAGACGTTCATGTAGAAAGAGGAGCTCTCATAGATTATAGAGAAATTAGGCATTTTATATATATGTAATTCTTTGATGTTAACCACTTAAACGTCCAGAATTTGATGATAATTACTTAAATGATAATTATATTAGTCCTTCTAATCACTTGTTCTTTCCAAGGAAGAAAAATGATGATTCGTTATATCACAAGAATTCTTTCAACTTGACAAAGAGAGCAGAAATTAAACAAAACAATTTTGCATACCATTTAAAATAAGAATTTAGCAACTAAACAATACAACACAATAACAAACATGTAAAAAATGATATCAAATAATACATCCATAAAAATAACAAAAACACAGAAAAACAAAAGAACTACAAAGATAACATAAAGTTGAGATATGCATCACAAGAACTAACAAAGATAACATAAACATGTTGTTATTTTATTTACATAATCTAAACGTTATTTATTTATTTATGTTAAATCAAGTCTGCTAATAGACAAATCCATTCTACGAGAACTACGAATCATTCTCTGAAAATTGATCTCTTCCATTACCATTGCTACATCATGTTATTTTTTTCTACTCAATATTGAACTTATATATGCCTCGTCGACCTTAAAAATAAGTAAACCTCATACTTTTTCACTTTCACTTTCTTCACTTATCATTTTCTTTTTAATATTAAGATTTTTCTTGCAACATTGAAAGCACACAATCTTACTGTAAATGAATTTTTTCCTCTAAAATAGAAAATACCAAGAGCAGAGAAAATAAGCGCAAGAGTAAGCAATTTGCAATGGCTTGTATTCAATGATCCTCTAGTTTACAACTTGGCATGTATTTATAGGCTTATAATACAACTTAATTCCTGAAATAAAGCAAGAATAAACGGAATATCCTTTGAGATTGAGTTTATTTTCCAGTATTTGCTTCATCTTTAGGTGAATAACTGAGCCTTGCTTATCAGTATCAACAATTTTTTTAATTTCAATCATTTGGCGTAGTGTGCTGAATCTGACAGTTGTAGTGATTGTTACCAGCTTTGCCACGGTGATGATTCCCTCGATTGCCTTCTCTGGCATTTGTTACTACCTATACAAATTTTATACTTTATCAACCTTGGTCAGGCAAGTAGCTTCAGGTCAGCTTCCTCCGATCTGCCAACATGATAAATTCAACTATTCTCATAATGCTTCAGTGGGATTTACTTTAATTAATTGTTCTCTCCGCTAATGTGGCTGAACATCAAGAATTATTCATGTTCATTTACCCCCATTACACTTGATGAAGTCTCTCTTCATTCAGGTGTAATGATTCGATTCCTCGGTTTTCAACACTAGATTCATTGGGACCTGCAATAATAATGACCTGCAAAATTCACCATTAATAATAACTACTTTATCGAATGACGTGCATTTGATGGTTGCATGAGTTTTCTCTTATGTCGTTTCATTCTCCTATTCACATCACTGGTCTATTCTGACGCTCTAATTCCCGTTCTCGCTAGGAGTGTGCTCTGGCACTTCAATTTCTCTTCTCGCTAGGGGACTGTTCTGACGCATCGATTTCTGTTCTCGCTAGGGGTCTGTTCTGACGTTTCAATTTATATTATGATGTTTTGACTCTCCTCAATTATTTCTTTGTCGCTTCCCATTTTTATGCTCAGATTTAATGGTCGTTATTTATCTTTTTGTCATAACATGCCATCTTTTCCAGCTGTCAACCCATGAATAGGTGTTAGCAGCGACAGTCCACTTTTCCCTATAGATTTCCCTTCAATCGAGCGCATGTCAATCATCATTTCATTTTTCTTGATTAACTTCTATAACCTTTCGTGTCCGAAGCCAATATAAATTCTTCCCTTCCCTTTCATTTTATTTACTTTCTTCTCTTCTTCTTCGTAAGTCTTCTGTTCTCACTACTTTTCTTTTCTTATATGCTAGCAATTCCATTAGTCATGAGTCGGGTTGGAGTTGAATTTAAGCTTATCATTCCCCTAGTTAGGAATTTGACTAAGCTTAGTGAATTTCTTTCCATTTTTCATGAAGCATTCCCTTCTGATGTTATAGTTGGATTAGGTGAGAGTAGAACACCAAGTCATCCTTGTAAGCCTCCATACCAAATAACTTTAAGCCCAATGTACTTTGTTATGGGTCTTAGACTTCCTTTCTCCCCATTTTTCAAAGAGTTCTTCCACTGGTGCGGTCTTGCCCCTTCACAATTTACTCCCAATATCTATAGGATCCTCCTCGGTTTGAGGCTCTGAATAGGAGGTTTGGTTTTGATTTGGGAGTCGATGAATGGAGATGTTACGTAATTAAACCTCGGGATGAGATTCACTACATTTCCAATCGAACTTCAGAAAAGAGAGGGCCAATAGTGACCAATATTCCCCCAAGTGACAAAGTTTTGGAGAGGGATGTTCTTGTGATGGTAGCCGGAAAATTCCCAGGAACTGTGGGACTTTCAATAAGTAGCCAGAGCCCCATTTCTATTTTTTTTCTCTTTAAATCTACCCTTATTATTTTTTCTCTCTCTTTTTTTTATGTTGATCCTCTCTTTCCCTGCAGATAAGCTTAAGAACATGAAGCCTTACGTAACCCATGAGACTGCAGAGAAGTTAATCCTCACTTTCCATTGCCGACATAGAAAGTGGCTGATCTCCTAGACCCGCATGGTGACGTCGCGCTTGCCTGCTCTCAGCCCTACAATTTTGTCGCGCCCCTTGTTGTTATGCCACTGTATGTTCTACCACGAAACCTGCCCATTGTTTCTCGTTCAGCTCTGTCTATCACATCTACTCCATCTTCTCATTCCTTCCCAGCGAGAGATTAACGCCATTCTTCCCCCAACGGTTCTGGTTCTGACTCTTCAGAGGAGAATATCTTACTTTAGAGAGTGAAGGAGAAACTAATTATGTCTAAACACCTTTGTACCATGGTGGTTCGGGAGGCGAATTCATACCAGATCGGACGAAACCAACTCTTCCGTTCAGGGTGAGGATTTACCCCCCCCCCCGGTCTACTACTCCTCCACCTCTCGTTGTTCCCACACCAGCTCTGTCAGACACCAATCAAGACCCAACTTCTGGATCTCAGGGTGTAGTTGGTGGTTCTGACCCTTGGCGGTTCAGGAAATTTACCGATATACCATTAACAGTCTTCTTCTTAGATGATGCTCAGTCTTCCCACGCAGTTGCCTATGGAATTAATTTTGAGGATGATTTGGTCAGGACTCGCAACTCAGGAGTTGGCGACCTCGTTTCCTCCCTTAGTCCCGACTTAGTCAGAGTATGATTGTTTATCCTTTTCCTTGTTAGTTGTTCTCTTAATTTTTCTCACCATTTTTGTTTTCTCCTTAGGACCTTATTCACCATAATGCTCTCCAAGAGCATCATGCTGCTCGAGACTTGGCGCCACAGAAACTTTGAAGGGATGTTGCTCATTCTACTAGCATCATTGAAGGCCTTCGTCCATGAATGACACTCTAAAAATGAAATGTCGAAGGATTAAAAAAAGAGTGAATCATCGAAGAAGAACTAGAAGAAGGAATTACTGTCCAAAAATGGGCAAAAACCAATTTTCAGATCTGGTTTGTGGCTAGATTTGGTTCAGATCTGTAAAAATAGACAAAAACCCATTTTCAGATATGGGTCAGATCTGGTTTATCGCCAGATCTCTGGTTCAGATCTATAAAAATAGGCAAAAACCTATTTTCAGATATGGGTCAGATTTGGTTTGTTGCTAGATCTGGTTCAGAGATTCAATCGTCTTTTTCAGTTGTCATCTTCATCTTCTTTGGCAAGAATGCAAAGGTTATCTTTTTCGGTTCATTCATGTCTTCTTTGGACAAAAACTCATTTTATAGAGAGAGAGAGAGAGAGAGTGGGAGAGAGAGCAAAAGCACAGAGAAAGAGAGAGAGAGAAAAAGTGAGTGAGGCAGATATTTAGATAAAGTGAAGGGGGTGAAGGATAACCATGTAACTTCACAAATGTATTTTGAGTGGAAAGTGGGCAAGAGGTCAGGGTAAGCAAAAATTAGGGAAGAAAATTAAGTATGTAAAAAATGGTTAGTCCAGGGGTCTAGTTTAGTAAAAAAACACTATATATACTCTTCTTAATTGATGTGTTTTGTTTATGATATTTTTTAGGGTATTTTGTGTTTTTTTGAAACTTAGGGTATTTTGTTAGGATATAGTTGTTTTTAGTCAATCAATGGTCTTTATTTTTTCAGTTCTGTTTTCAGTCGGTAAGTTTTGTTTGTTTTCTTTGTTTGTGTGTATAATTTTGACTTAGCTATTATAGATATTTAACTTCTCCTTCATAGGCTTTTGTGTTTCTTTACTCTTTGTTTGTGAATGTGGGTTACAATTTTCTTAATTGTTGTTTCTTTGTTCATTAGATTACAAAATTTCTCTATTGATCTTTGCTTCTACTTTGACTTATAGTTTCTTGATATTGACTTGTAAATTTTTTTACCGTTTATAAGTCCTACTCTCAGAAGGAACTAAGTAGGCAAGTTCTTAAGAGGGGCAATTCATAAGTCCTACTCTCAGAAGGAACTAAAGGCGCAAGTCATTGGGAGAGGCAATTCGTAAGTCCTACTCTCAAAAGGAATTAAGGGCGCAAGTCCTTAGGAGGGGTAATTTATAATACTTACTCTCAGAAGGAACTAAGGGCGCAATCCTTTGGGAGGAGCAATTCATAAGTCCTTGTCTCAAAGGAACTAAGGGCGCAAGTCCTTCAGAGGGGCAATTCATAAGTCCTACTCTCAGAAAAAACTAAAGGCGTAAGTCCTTGGGATGAGCAATTCATAAGTCATACTCTTAGAAAGAACTAACGGCGTAAGTCCTTGAGAAGGGTAACACATAAGCCCTGCTCTCAAAAGGAATTGAAACAGAAGCGGTGATGGTTAAAGGGAAAGAACACAAGAAAGAGAATGGACAAAAAAATCTTCAAGAGTTGAGCTTAGACTAGAAGGTTTAAAAGTAAAAGTTTCAAGAGCTGAGCCCAGATCAGAAGGTAGAGCTGATCTCAGACTAGAATGTAGAGCAGAGCTCATATTCGAAAGCTTAGAAGTTCATGATGTGAAAGTTTCAGAAGTGAACTCAGACCAGAAAGCTCAAACCCGAATGCCAAGAGTTTTGGCATTTCAGAAAAGAAAAAGTCAGAACTTCAGAATTAAGGAAAGAACATCAGAACAGAAATTCTTATCCAAAGATTATTACTTCACTTCAAGTCAGAGAAGTAATATGTATGAACGTCTATGAGGTAAAATTTTTCAGATTAATAATTTTGATTCATATAGCTCTGAAGGAAGATGAAAAGCAAGGAATTTGAAAAAGCTTCTACATTGATAAGATGGAAGTACATATAAAGTTAAAATTGTAAAAAAAAAATAATAATAAAAATAAATAAAACTAAAGGGAAGCAGTATCCTCATTCTGCACTTTAGAAGAGATCTCAGTGGGGGCTATGGCATCGTTTGCGAGGGGAGTATCGTCAGCGGCTCTAGAAGGGTTGATCTCAGCTCGGCTCGCATAAGTGGTGGCTTCGCTCTGCTCAACAATAGGAACATCGTAGAGAGATTTCCTTAGAGGAGCCTTCATTGAGCCATCTCTATAACCCACACTATAGATTACCTACATGGCTTCATTAAAAAGAGCCTGATATTCTTCTCCAACCTCTTTCTCTTTTTGTTCCAGAGCTTGGGCTTTGCTTGCCTCAACAGTTGTCAAAGACTCCTCAGCAGCCTTTAATGCCTCTTTTACAACTCCTAGAGATTCTATCAGACTTAGAATCTCTACCCTAGCCCCATCGACTTCTGTCGCTTGCCTTTTCACTGTCTCATCAAGCACAAACTTTGACTCATTCAACTTAGCAACTTCTTTTTCTGTTTTTTATCAGTAATTTCTCATATTCTTAACATGCAATTTTATGGCAGAGGAGGTTAGTAGTTTCAAGCCTGAGAATAAGGGGAAAATTGTTTCAATTTATTTATAATTTACTTCATATTTTCCAGTAGTGTTGGGAGGTAACTGGATGCTGATTTTCTTCCCTTATACTCTACAAGAAGTAAAGATTGCACTGTTATACTTTTGTTCTCCTCTCCTATAGACTACACGATGGGTATATTGGTATCGTGTAGACTACATGTTGAGTACACTGGCATCGTGTACCCATCGTGTAAACTACACGATGGATACACCGGCATCGTGTAGCCATCGTGTAGAGTACATGATGATCAGGTACACTGGCATCGTGTAGTCATCTTGTAGACTGCACGATGGGTACACTGGCATCGTGTAACCATCGTGTAGACTACACGATGATCGAGTACACTAATATCGTGTAACCATCGTGCAGACTACATGATGATCGGGTACACTGATATCGTGTAACCATCGCGCAGACTACATGATGATCGGGTACACTAGAATCGTGTAGACTCCACGATGATCGGGTGCACGGACATCATGTAACCATCGTGTAGAATACACGATGGCACACGGACATCTTCTATCAAGAATACTTTTGAAATAGAAGAATAAAATATAGTATCAAGTATTTGAAAAATTCATTAAAAATTTTAATGTTTCCGGTTCGATTTCGATAAACTTTCAGAAGGCGTAACTTTTGACTCGGGTTGAACTACATGGCTCGTAAGATATCAAATCGAATCGTATTCATAGATCTACATGTGCGACAGGATTTACTTGTCGCAACTCAGTTTCAGGCCTAAAAACATTGTTTTAAGCACTTTTGGGGCCTCAAAGTTATTTTGTTGACAAATTTAAGTACATGGGCTACACGAAGGGTACACGGACGTCGTGTAGTCTACACGATAGGGGTACACTAGCGTCATGAACCCATCGTGTAGAATGCACGATGAGGACAGTAGTGTCGTGTAACCATCGTGTAGACTACACGATGGCTACACTCGAGTCGTGTAGCCATCGTGTACTACACGATGGGTACACTGACATCGTGTAGCCATCGTGTACTACACGATGGGTACACTGTCATCGTGTAGCCATCATGCAGTCTACATGATGGGTACACTGACGTCGTGTAGCCATCATGCAGTCTACATGATGGGGGTACACTGAAGTCTTGTAGCTATCATGTAGACGACACGATGCTAGTGTACCTCATCGTGTAGTACAAAATTAACAAATGAAACATGAAGATGGATTTTTCAACAAATGAGAAAGTTGTAAAATCATAAAGCAAATGAAGCGTGAAGAAATAAAAAATGAAGATGGGTTTTGTTAAATATTGTTGTATTAAAATCGGAAGAGTACATAGTGTACAGGATGTGTACACGAGGTCCGTCTACCCATCATGTAAGTTACATGATGACTACATGAGACGCGTGTAGTACTCGTGTATACATCGTTTACACTACATTATCATTTTGTAGTGATCTTGTACGATAAATGAACTTCAAACAATGTTCCAGAAAGAAGAAAAGAAATAAATATTCTTAGAAAACTCATAAACAGGAAAAACCCATGAAAATTAAAGCTTTCCAGAAAAGAAAAAAACAAAACTTATACATGTTCCAGAACTAACAGCCCTTTGTTGTTGCATGAAAAAGGAAGAAGACGAAGAAAAAATTAACAAGAAGTGGAAAAATGAAAAACGAAGAAGGAGAAATGAGGTGAGTTGTAGAGATTTGGTCGTCTTCTTCATCTTCTTTGACAAGAACGCAGAGGTCATTTTCCTCGGTTCAATGATATCTTCTTCAGGCAAAAACTCATTTGGATAACTTGAAGGGTAAACATGTAACTTCACAAACGTATTTTGAGTGAAAAGTGGGTCAGGAGTCAAGGTAAGCAAAAATTAGTATAGGAGTTGGTTTTTGTAAAATGGTTAATCTAAGGGTCTAGTTTAGCAAAAAAACCTTTACAGAGTAAGCGCCGAATAAAACAATGTAGATGACAACAAATAAAACATGCTTAGCCAAAATCCACCGTTCACCAAATAACAGTGAGCAAACATCTGTAATCCAATCAATATTTTTAGATCTCACCGAAAAATAAATCAAACCTTTGTATAAATAATCTTGAAAGACTGAAATTTAATAATGTAAAACTCCTACCTGATAAATTTTCTAAAAATATTTTCGATAGGTATCAAGTAAAAGATTATGCTTGTCGAGTGCAATAGCACATCAGACGGGAATAAGGATTGGCACGCGTGAGATCCTCCTCTTGTCCACCTCAACGTGATTAATTAGTTGAGGTGGAATGCTTGGATAGGTGAGCTTCTAACTAATCAAGGGATTAATTATAGTGGTCCCCCTTTTTTATCACCTATAAAAGGAGGGCCTCTCTTTCATTTTGAGGGGGCACTACAAGAAATATGACATTTTATAAGAGGCATAAAACCTTATGAAAAGTAATCCACAAGGTTCTCGTAGCGTATGTGACAGCCTCTCATATTAAAAGTTCACATTTTTCATAAGCCGCAATGCCTCCTATGAAAAACGTTGTGGTCTCTCTTTACAGGATTTTTTGACTCATGTAGAACGTTGTTTAATAGGATTTTTGAACCCCTGTTAAATGTATTCAACATGTATTTTTAAGACTTGTGAATTAACATTCACAGATATTTTTGTATCTACAAAATGAGGCCATAAGATTCATTACTATGGTCAATTATTTATATTATATGCGTTCAAAATGATAATTTTAAGTAGCATAAAGATCATCAATATAATACTCAACAACAATAATATATATTATTTCAACAGAGTGCTACATTATTCATTTAGTCAACTTACAAATAAATCTAACTTGAAAACCAACTTATCCTTCAAATATACAAGCAACACTTGTTCTTGAAATATACAAGCAACACTTGTTCTAATCTTGTCCATAATAATTATATACCACGGACCCGTTTGTGTTTGCCTCAAGCATTGTTTTTCCCTGTTGTTGCATATCCATCATTACCAAGGCCTGTCACCAAATTGAAATTTAGTAAATTGTACGAAGGAAAAGAATACTCATAATAACATATGACTCCCTACACAGTAAGTTGCGACAATTTTGCTCTCCATCCCCATCATAGGCAATACTTTTGCTGCATTGAAAAAATAAAAATAAAAAGCTTGTGAATATAAGCATACCGAGTTTCTATTGGATTGAAAAGTTTTTACATATCAAGCAAATCTGGAGCAACAATCTGTATGATAATTCCAAACAATATTATCAATATTTATGATTTATTTGGCAAATCAATGCTCTAGGTGAAAATCGAAACTGTCTTGGGAGCCTCAAAATAATTAAACAAGACATCTGGACCAAGAATAAAGTCACAACTTCCCCCAAAGAATAATAAGGATAACAATAGAGGAAAATGTGGTGCATATTTTCAAGCTTTTGCTGAAAAACTAAAAAATTTCATGAGCATATAAAGTCTGTGAAAATGACAGAACCAATCAGGTTTCAGAAAATGAGAACATTAATAAATATGTCACTACAAGAAATGACAACCTACGAGCAAAACTTAGTTTAGTTTGCATAGATATATGTGTGATAATGATACCACAATCACATTATGTATTTTCATCAGTAATCACCTATAGAAACATAAACTCAAATACCAAATCCAGCACACGGAGAGGAAAATCATAGCATAAATCAAAATCAACCAAAAACTAAAAGATCTAAGACATAGTAAAGAGAAAAATCCAGCACACAAAGAGGAATTTTAATCTAGTTTACTGGGAGTTGGAGATGACCTTCTCCAAAATTCTTCAAAAAGAAAAATTGACCCGTTGTCCTACTTACATGATAAATACATGCTCATTGGACGGTGAACTTTTCCACAACAGAACAGCCATATCATATGCCATGAAGAATAGCTTATATGACCAAGTCCTATAACAACTTGCATCAATTTCACAAACTAGAATTCACTCCAATTAGGCACCAAGCAGGGAAAACAAAAAATTAAATGTATTTCAGTCTGTCCTCAAGTAAAAATCAAGAAAAATATTTATAGTATACCTTATAATTTCCTTAGTTGATAGCCAATTCAAATTGTCGAAACCAACAAACAAATCGTATATAGCCTCTAACTGCAAGGAAGAATAAGCATACAGTTGGCATTGAAAAAGTTACTGAAATGTACCTTTTTCGTAAGACCGTGAGCCGATATTATTTCATAAAATTTGCGCACCAGCATCTCTCCTTCCCCCTGCAAGTAACAAAATTACGGAACTAAAATTCAAGCATTTTCCTCTTCACACGAAAATCGAAGCCAACCAACTATCGAGACTGTAATTCGTACTTCCAACAAAAAAAATAAACAGAACAAAAAACAAAGATAGAAAAGTGTAATGCCAATGGAAAAAAAACATGAAAAATTAATTTATGATAAACGTTTTCTTCAGAAAAAATTAAGGAAAATACAATAAAGTAACTAAAATTTCATCTCATCACCGTTTTCCTCTTCATATGCAAATGGAACCAAAAAAGAAAACACAATTCCTAATACATTTTTTCCTTTTTTTCATAGTTTTCAAGATCGAAATATAGTCGATGAGAGATCAACCAAATGGGACCACAACATAATGTAAAGAAACATCTTTTCTCTAACTTTTCAATCTTAAGGGAGACGTTTTTAAAATTAAGTAATCTTCTCCTACCATGTACTTGACAGTTTGAATTAGGTGGTGTACATCTTTCATCAAATAATAAAGTCAGAATCGCTAGACAAACACATATGCTCATATCTTCCCCTGCAAAGATTAGTTTTACAGATAAATATGTTAGGAAAGTTTAAGCAGTGTTTAGACAACTAGAAATATAGCTTAAACATATTCCATTATATTTCAGTTATTATGATTGGAAACATTACTTAAGAAAACTTAACTCAGTCATAGATTTTGAATGTATTTCTTGTAACTAAAAACATATCTAACACTGAGAAATGAGCTCACTGCCTCTACGATAGTCCATATTTAATCAGCACATCAAAAGTATCCTCAAACAAAAAACTATTCCTTGCAAAGATATAGTGCGTTCTTATCATTGTCACAACAAACAAGAAGCGTCTTCCCTTGAGCAAGATTCAACTGGCAAAGTCTATTGCAATTGGCCTTGCTATAACTCACCAAAACATCAAGAACCCATCCAATATATTCCACTTCACATAAAAATTGAAGCAAACCAACTATCTTGACAAATATAACTACCATAACTCAACAATAAATTAAAAATGATGAATACAACCAAAGCCCATTTTTATTATGAATAAATATAAAAATTAAAGGTTACCAAAATAATCTAACTTACAAGACCTAAGACTGAGAGCGCGCTGAACTATTGAAACCACCACCCAGTTACAAGATATACCATATCAGATCTGAAGACACGAAGCAAGCCCTAATCAGCAAAGCTAAAATAGTTGGATCCATCCCCACAAGATTAGATGGAAAAAAGGAAATAATGAAATTGAGACTCACCAGATAAGAAGACAAAGCCCGAAGAAAACCAAAACAAAGCCTTTCTCGCATCAAGTTACCCAGATTAGACCAAGAAGAAAGCAGATAGGAAATAGTGAAATTGAGACTCACCAGATTGGAAGATGAAGCCCGAAGAAAACCAAAATGAATCTTTTCTCACGTCAAGATTACCCAGATGAGACCATGAAGTGATAAAGAAGAAAGCAGTAGAAGTAGATCTATGAAGAAAATAAAATCGAAGACCCAACAGATGGGAACTCGAGACTGAGAGAGAATTTAATCAGTGAGAATCTTTGAGCCCTAGGTCATCTTAGAGGGAGAAGCTTCGTCGAAGTCTAGCCCTAGGTCGTTTGAGAGGGAGAAGTTACGTCGAGGATCTTTGTGCCGCGAAAGATGCAACGAGTTCGAGGGTCCAATTCAGAGAGAAGCAATAATTTTTAGAGCTTCTCTGAAAATGGAGAAGAAAATTGAGTCCTCTGGGAGAGCTCGAGAGAATGTTTCAGAGAAGAAAATCGAGAACACCCCTAAGAGAGCTCGAGAGAACGAAATGGTTTCAAGTTGTGGGTGTAATTTTTTCTTAAGTGTGTCCCGCTTCTATTTTGCCCCTCCCATTTTTTTTTACTTTTGACATGAATAAATTTTACTTAATTTTTAACTCTCTTTTTGTTTCTTGTATTTTATTCCTGTAGAATGTTATATTTCTTGTAGTGGAAGAAATCCTAGAGAGAGTATCATTTCCCACCCTTCCTTAGAGAGAGAAAGTATCATCTTCTTTTGAGGGCATTTTATCACCACCCTTGATTGTTTGGAGTGTTCCCTCTTTACCTCCCAGCGTTCTCAGGTGTTACTCCTGTTACATACTAAGGATTAAACCACTCTTGCACTCACCCACGTCACCCTTACATCTACAATCGTTAGTAGGTCACTATTTAAAATTATCATTTTTTTCATTGACATGAATGGTATTTTTATATAAAGTACATGCAATACATTTGTGCTAAAATGTTTTTACACAACTATCATTGTATTGTGTTACACTTTATCAGTGATTTTAAATTAATATTGTAAAAATCCACTATTTTCATATTGATCTTAACTATACATAAAACAGTGCAAACGTAAGTAGACTGCAAGTTAGGTTATATTTTTTTTCACAATATGAAACATATGATGAGTTTCAACAAGTAAAGACTGACTAATATCATGTAGTTAACAATTTTTGTTACAATAATCATATTCATAGTTTTAAACAATAGATGCATAATGCTTTAAAAAAACAATTTATGCATAAGTTGATCAAGTGTATAACCGATATTTTTAGTCCAATATATTATAATTACAACTTCACGTGCCAAAATACCTATATGCCCACTAATAACTCAACGAAAGTAGAGCTATTACATCTATTCTCAGCCTGAATATTTGTCCATTTTAGGAATGTTAAACATAATTAGGGTTATATTTTGGTAGAATGAAATTAAGATAGTTTTATAGCTTAAATCTCAAACGCTAGTCTGGTTTTGGGTGCTATGTAGTTTTATTCATTTTAGGGCCTCTTTGGTGCAAGACTACAAGCTTACTTGATCATTAAGAGCTATAGCATTTCATAGTTGTGCGCATTCATCGCAAGAAAGTGAGTTGTCCGACGCGTAAGTAAGCTGGCACTGAAATCATAAAGGATCTCCATGCAGCAGAGTCTGTTGCTCCATGTGGTGCATATTCTCAAATTAAAAAAGTATCCCCAAGCTTTTTGGAGAGCATGTCATGCGCCCTTTGTGCTAAGAAGTTTCCCTAAATTCTAGTATGGTATCAAAAGGAAAGCATTCAATTTTGAGGATGAGAGATGGAGTGAGCCGACAAGTTCTGCAAGAATCATCAAAGGAGAATCAGTACGTAGAGAGAAAGAGGAAGAAAGCAGAGAGCTGGAGTGAGTCGACAAGTTCTGCAAGAAGCAACAAAGGAGAATCAGTACAGAGAGAGGAAGAGAAAGAAAGCAGAGTGAGGAAGAGAGAAAGAAGAAGACGACAAGGTGTTTGAGCATTTTGTTTATTCTTTCTTTTTCTTTCCTTCCTTACTCTTTATTCTGCATTATTTTTCTAAGCCTTTCTTATGCAAGATTTAATGGATTCTGGACTTTATGTATTATCATTTTAGATCATTATGAGCTAAACTAGTTTAAGACTAGTACGGTAACTTAGCATGGATTTTACTTTACCTCTTTAATGAAGTTTCCTTTGCCCATTCCTTGAATAGTTTAGGTTGAGTGTGTTGTATGATTAAGATTCTGATTGTAAATGGCCATTACATTTAGAATGCAAGTTAGATTAAGTGTCAGAAGACCTTAGTTTAATGGAAAAAAACTCTTCCAATGCATGAATACCTACATCAAACATATGTGAGCATTGATTCATATAGATTTAGCTATTTTGTGAGTTGTAGAGGAATATGAATTTACCTTGCAATCTATTGGTTGGAACTAATTGAATCTATTGTTGTTAGCCTTGTATTTCTATGAGATAAATTTTGATGATAACAAAACATTGATAAAATTTAATCAAGTTTGCAGAGGTCATTGAAAAAATTACCACATGACATTCCAATTGAAGATCATGAAAATATTTATTTTCATAGAAGCTCATAAACCATGAAGATTGAAGATCATGAAGATACCTACTTTCATGTAAATTTTATTAGGAGCTTACTTATTTTATTTACCTTTATTAAAACTCAATTTATTTAGGGATGTCTATCTTTAAATTAAGTCTCCATCCATAAAAAATCTAAACACCAAAAATCATATCTCTCTTACACAATAGACAAAATACATGAGAGAGAGATAATGACAAAGCACAGACAACGTAAGTTTCAATTACAAGTAGATAAAGAGAGATGGAGCTTACCCAAATAGTTTTTGACCATATTGTGCTATTTTGGGTAGGAGTGTTCCTTGACTTTTAGGTCAAAGATTTTTTGTCCTACTTATTAAGGATGGAATGTCCTTTCCTTTGTCTATATTCAAAAATTGAAATTTTCCCTTCTAAACTCTGACATCCATCTCCTCTATAAATACACCTCATTTTTCTTCACACAACACAAAATTCATAGCCAAGAGACTTGCTCTTAAAACTCCCTCAATACTCTTCTAAATCTCTCTTACTATTTTGAGCTTTATACTTGCAAATTTCTTGAGTGAACAAAAATTTTTTTGGTGAGCTTAGATTGAAGATTCTACTCTTTTGAGAGAGTTATTGTAAGGGGTCACTTAATCTCAAAACACTTAGTCTTGTGAGGTTTAGTTGGCACTCATAAAGTCAATTGGGTTTGTAAGGTTTGGTCTTCACCCTTAAGAAGATCATGAGATTAAAAATCTCCAAGAGGGGGCCTTGGAACGTGGACGTAGGGATAGGATTTTACGAACCACGTACAAATATCGTGTGTCTATCTTCTTCTCATTCTTCTCTTTTTATTTTGTGCTATTTATTTTTTAGACTTTAATTTTCCGCACTTCAATTTCTCGCACTTAATTTTCGTAATTTAATTTCTGCACTTTAAGTTTTCGTAATTATTTTATTTACTTGCTTTATATTTCTGCATTTATATTATCACAAGCATTATTTACTTCAACTTTTTTATCTATTACTCATTTATCTTTTCAAGAGTTAAACTCGTGGAACATTGAAGTTCATTCTTGAACGTTCATTTTCCACTTGTGTGCGAAAAGTTTTTAATTTGAACACGGTCACCAAATTCACCCCTCTTAGATTTCCATATCGATCCTACAATTATAACCTAATCTTGCTTTGATACGAAGGAGAATAGACTAAATAGGTAATATCTTAAATGGAAGTTTAATTGTAAAAGAGCCAGGGAACTTTTATGGAAATGTTAGCATGGGGTTGAATTAAATTAGGTGCAGTAATTGAAAAGTGAAACTAGCCATACTAGCCTAATTTCATACTAATTACATAATCCACTTTTGTTACTTTCTTGTTAGTAGTTTTAGTTAAATTAGTTATTAGTAATTCTCAAATACATTTAGTTTTCAGCTTACTTAATTTTACAAACGATTATAGCATCATCTTGCAATTTATTTCTATTTAGCATTTGGCATTATATGTTCACTATTCCATGTGAGTTCGACACTCTTCTTAACACTTTATTACTTGATCGTGACACGTGCACGCGTAAGATATCTTGAAAAAGAGCATCAAGTTTTTGGTGTTGTTGCTAGGGACTAAGGAAGAAATATCATTATTTACATCAATTTGAATTTAATTTATGAGTTTCATTCCTGAAATTTTTACTACTGCTATATTTTTCAAGAAGCGAGCATAGAGGATTGGCTGTTATAACATATCTTGATGCACCCAAAGAAGAAGTGGGGTTGAATGCAAACATGAATCAAAATGGTAACCGAGCAAACAATGGCAACAATGTCATAGTCATGACTGACGATAGAATGATAGAGAAAGTTCCATCCCAGACTATGTCATCTTTAAACCGTAAGCCATGAATCTTGGGATAGTGAGGCCAGATGCTGTAAACTGTTGGACAATTTAATAGACTGCCTACTGAAGATCCCCGGCACTTGAGACTTTTCATGGAGGTTAGTGATGCTTTTAAGATTCCAGGAGCTTCAGAGGATACTTTGAGGATGAGGTTATTTCCTTATTCCTTAAGAGACAGAGCTAGAGCATGGCTTAATTCATTGCGTCCAGATTCTATTAACACTTGGAATGACCTTAAGAGACAGAGCTGAGAAGTTTTTGATGAAATATTTTTCTCTCATGATGAATGCTAAATTGAGGAATGAGATTACTTCCTTTTATCAAATAGAGGATGAATCTTTGTATGAGGCATGGAAAAGTTTAAGGAGTTGCTAAGGAAGTGTCAACATTATGGAATTCCACATTGCATGCAAATGGAAATCTTTTATAATGGGTTGAAATCTTTTACAAGATTGATGGTTGATGTTTCAGCAAGTGAAGCAATTCTATCCAAGCCTTATAATGACGCTTATGAGATTTTGGAGAGAATAGCAAGCAACAATTACCAATGGCCAACAACTAGAGTTGCTACAGTCACAGCAACCAAGAAAGTAGTAGGAGTTCATGAGCTAGATGTCATGACAGCTCTGACAGCCCAAATGTCATCTCTGAAAAACATGATTAAGAGTATGAACATGAGACTTCCATCAGTATAACCTCAATGTCAACTAGCACCACCAATACAGCAAGAAGTCAATCGAGTGGTGGTAGCGTGTTGTGTTTATTGTGGAGAATAGCATTTATTTGAACACTGTCCTGGAAACCCTGCCTCTGTGAACTAACCAGAGCAACCAGAACTACAATCTTTATTCCATCACCTATAATCTAGGATGGAGACAACATCTAAACTTCTCATGGACTAATCAAAATCAGAATGTTGGACCATTACAAATGTAACAAAAGCCAAATTACCCTCCTGGATTTGCAACACAGCAAGCTCAAGTGCAAAAGCCATTAAATGAGCAACCAAGCAATTTGGAAAGCCTATTGAAAGAGTACGTTGTAAAAAATGAATCTGTGATACAGAATCAGTCAACCATGATACAAAAACCAAGTTGTTTCATTGAGAACCTTGAAAAATCAGGTTGGACAAATGCCTTGAGCACAAGACCTCAAAGTACTTTCCCTAGCGATATTGAAAATCCTAGAAGAGATGGAAAGGAACACTGCAAGGTAATATATTTGAGCAGTCATAAGGTGACAGCATAACCAAGTGATGAACCAAAATGCAATATGAAAATAAAGAAGCAAGCCATTCAAGAGGTGCAGCAGAGCAGCCTGTTATAGCATCAAAGGCGATAAAACAAAGAGTAGAAGATGTGGAAAGGCCCTTACCTCCATTTTCTCAGAGGCTGTAAAAGAAGAAGCTAGATGGAGCTGAATAAAAGATAGAGGATTTCCCGATACAGTATCTCGATGTTGAGGTAGAGGAATGTACAGCTATGACTGTAATTGAATCTATTATGGTGAAGAAACTGAGTAAAAGATGCAGCAACAAATAATGCCTAGTACTAACTTTTGAGGATTTGCAAGAGGGAAGCATTGATGTGGAAGAGGTGGAAGTCTCATGGAAGGATGCAAAGCAGTCCTTTCTAGCGTTTGGGAAGAAAGTTGAGTCATTGTAGCTATTTGAAAGGAAATTCAAGCCATTATTTCCATCCTTTGAATCATTAGCTTTGTTGGAGCTGAAAGTCTTTACCTGCCCACTTGAAAAAAATGTTGATGAAGAGGCTGATGAGGAGGAAGAGGAGAAAAGAGAGAAAGAAATTAGTAAAGATGAGAAAGTGGAGTAAGAACATCAAGAAGAAAAGAGAGAGGAGAGTGAAGAATATGAGATGCCAACACAACCACCACAACAATTTGCCAAAAAAGCACAAGGAAAAGAGAAAAAGGAAATTGCTCATACCAAGCCTGGAAAAGCAGCCATTTGAGTGAATCAAATACAATTATATTAATTTAAGAAATTCAATATTAGATAATTAATCGATGATAAGGTAATCAAATTCACGTTAACTAGAGACATTTTATAGTCAACAAGGCTGAGAACGCATAATCTAAAAGGAAATTAGATGATGTGTTATGAACGAATATCATAATGCTAAATCAAATTAAGCATGTCTTAAGGCCAACCCTGCATG
Organism: Datisca glomerata; assembly: GCA_003255025.1. Taxonomy (NCBI): domain Eukaryota; kingdom Viridiplantae; phylum Streptophyta; class Magnoliopsida; order Cucurbitales; family Datiscaceae; genus Datisca; species Datisca glomerata. Next base: position 57,043 of record QANY01006203.1, read on the forward strand.
TGACTTGTTCATTAAGACAAAGAAGGAAGATCGATTTTCAATGGAGTTGTTGTATGGTCATTTGGAAAAGAGTTTAGAATCTGAAAGGAGATTTGCTCGTTGTTAATGAGTTGGCAAGAGAGCAGCTCTGTTAGTTTGCTAAGAAACATATGCATCGGTTATTGTTGATTTAAAAATATCATTATTCTTTATGAGAAGCTTAAAAACATGTTGGACATAACATATATATATATATATATATATATATAT
>QANY01006203.1:57434-82847 GCA_003255025.1 Datisca glomerata
ATATATATATATATATATATATATATATATATTGCGATTTAAAAGTTGTTCATGATTATATCTTTGTACTCATCAAGGAGTATTCTAATAGAAATGAAGGATTCCACCTTTACTTGATAATTTAAAAATTGATGGAAAGGTAAAAGAATTACTAACTCATGATACAACAAGCAATATAGGTTAAGTTTGTGGGTAAATATCTTCAAAAAAACATATTGCATGGAATTCACACTGAGACAGAAAAAAGTTATTGTATAGAAAAATTAATTTAAAAAAGAATCTTCATAATCTCATGTTCAACGGAAAAATTAAAACAAAATGGTGGGTTAAGACTAAAGATGATGAGATAAGATTTATGTAAACTAAAACATGGCTATGACTTGTTTATGCGAAAACAGAAAAAAAAAGGATGGAAAAACTACCATCATTAGAGATAATGAAACTTCAGTTTCCCTTTCTTTCTTATCTTCTTGCAAGATAAGAAGAACTTAGTATACGACCAAATAACTTAAATTAGATAACGTTTTCAATCATGTTATGGAATTAATAAGTAAATCATGTTATTAAACGTTAAAGGTTTGTGCTTTGGCATATTATAGTATACAAGACTACGAACGCATAAATTAAAAAGCATGTTCGATTAGAAGCATAACTTGAAATAAGAAGTAATCTGCTTGTATTCCACACAATCAAACAAGCATAGAAAAGAACTCTAGATAATACAAATTAGTTTGAATTTTTTTTTTTACGTCAAGCCCCTTTTATAGCATTTAGTATATGTAAGCAACGGTAGAGATTAAAACAAATATTCTCACATCGTATGTGCCGTGTGTCCCTCATGGGACGCACATGGAACTCTTTTTATTGGCTCACCTTTGCTAGTGATAGATGTAGAAAGAAAACATTAGAAATTTCTATTAGAAGGGTATATTTCATTTTGGTTCGTTATCAGATTTATCCAGCGTAAGAGTAATTCTAGGTTAATAAAGTTTAAACTAAATTTCATTTAACAAATAGAATATGTCAATCATATAGGTGTTAACCATAGATAATACTCATTTTAATTATGAATAATAAAATATTAATTTAATGTAGCTGAGTTCAAATCCCTTTGTTGATTAAAGAGTAATTAGTTAACAACTCCTTTGTCCGTCCAGCCTCCAAATCCGCTAAAACAGCCTCCAAAACTACCTTACCTCCCTTGGGGAAAGGCTGAGGCATTTTAGATACAGGCTAGATTTCGAAAAGGATCTTCTCTAAAATCTACAATTCCTTCGAAACTTTTGGTGGCACGCCCTAGGAAAGAATTTTGGCCAAACATAAACATTGCAACTAAATGGGAAACGTGTTTAGTGTTTACATTCTAGCCATTCAGACTGCCAAGCAAACATGTATTTCATTTTCCAAATTGTAACGAATTGTTTGTGACGCGTGAAATTCATTTATGTCGGGGAATTTTTACTTTTTCTTTCGTCGTATTCACGCATGAATTGTTCGTAATAGTAGCAAAGTTCAAGATTATGGGAGAGACAAAAGCGAAAACTAACTTTTGCCCCTCAAAACTATGATCTCACTTGCAATTTAAACGTTCTGCTATAATTCATCATTTATCCACTTAGTTTCTGAGCATGTTGGACACAAGGAGAAGCTTCAGACCAAAACACTCCAATACAAAAGAAAACCCACTTCTTCTTCTGTTTCTTCAGGCGAGCAGAACCAAACCCAGTAGACGTAGCAAATTGGAATTAGCGTTTGGGGGTTAGAATTTTCGTTTTCCAATCATATTCTTGTAATGAAGGACTTGTGGCTGAAGAATGAAAAACAAAAGGTGCACTAGTAATGAAGGACTTGCTAACAATAGAACGGGATAATTGACGTATCGTACCTGAAGGCTTAACCTAACCTTATTTTCTATGTTTCTTCATTGAAACCAAACAAATGAAATGCACTTCCCTATCATCTCTTTTTTAGTTTTCATTTTTTTTAGATTCAAACATATCTATGAAGTAATTCATTTACTACCAAATACCTGCAAATCAACTCCCTAAGATATTCACCATAGTAACACTACGGTACCAAAGTCAACCACATTACTAAATCTTCAGGAATAACAAAATTTCCAACAATGTGATGCAGGAAGTGCAGTATATGATGTTTCAAGCTAAACAGCATCTAAGAACCATGGAAGCAATCTAGGTTAACTCAGAGAGGAGATTATTGATCAGCTCAGTGCAACTGTAAGAATTGAAAAACAGTTTGACCTCATAACAAAGAAGGGTCCTCGTAACAAACAAAATTTTAGTGACTTCCTATTTCTTAAGGGAAAAGAATATGTTCCCTTGATGATATTATTAGAAAAAAATAAATGGTTTCTTCCTTTTCTGAGGGAAAAAATTTGCGAATGCGCACCATCACACCTTCATTAAAAGAAAGAACCCATGCCTACATCATGATTTAGGCAGTTGATTCCTTCAGATAAGCAATAAGATCTGCACGGTCCTGTGGTTTCTTCAATCCAGGGAAAACCATCTTTGTTCCAGGAATGTACTGCAACAAATTTTACATAGCAACTTCAAATAAGTTTGTAACCAAGGGCACTATCACCAGACCAAGCTGTGCTTGTCGAAGCAACTTCAAATAAGAATATCCAAGATGAGCAAAGATGGAGAATCAGTTTCAAAAGAAATTAATAAATCACATTACATCTCTAAACATATCAGTATCACTAAGACGACAAAACAAATCATGCTAAACTATATAAATATTCAATCTCTTTATCTTTCTACCTATTTGGAGAATGTAATCCCAACCCAACGAATTTTTTGTAAACACCAGTTGACGATATTATCCACATTTTCTATTTCGAATATTATACATGGCCGAGTATATAAAAACACACACTAAAAGGGTGAACAGCAGAAAGGTAGCTTAATAAGAATATTTTAAAGCTCACAAGGAAAGCAGAAAGGTAGCTTAAAATTGGAATTGAAATGGCTAAAAACAAGTGTTAAAACATCTACAACACCACTATAAGGGTGAACAGCAAAGCCTTTTATGCTCGTGTATGTTTGGGTGAGTGTGTATGCGTGTGTGAAAGATAAAGCGATTTGCTATTTAGTATGTCCAAATTTCAATACCAGATGTTGTGTGTTTTTATTTTACATGTCATGATAATAGAAATCTCACATATCCCAGTGGCCAAACAGGATCCCAGTTCAACTATTTGCACATACGAACTGCAATGAACGAAGTACAGATTCTACATACCTTCTTAGGGGTCAGTAGGTAAATCGTACAATGTATTCTCCCCCCAGATAAGGGTGAACAGCAAAGCCTTTTATGCTCGTGTATGTTTGGATGAGTGTGTGTGTGTGTGTGTGTGAAAGATAAAGCGATTTGCTATTTAGTATGTCCAAATTTCAATACCAGATGTTGTGTGTTTATATTTTAAATGTCATGATAATAGAAATCTCACATATCCCAGTGGCCAAACAGGATCCCACTTCAACTATTTGCACATACGAACTGCAATGAACGAAATACGGATTCTACATACCTTCTTAGGGTTCAGTAGGTAATCGTACAATGTATTCTCCCCCCAGATTACAGCCATGCCCTTGTTAGCAGCAGAGTAGGAGTACCCAGAAGTGGTTCCAGACTGCCTCCCAAAAAGACCATTCAAATTAGGACCTACAAAATGTAAAGAGACATAAACCATCTATGTGGAGAAAAAACCAAAGAGGAAGGAGGCAATTTCAATCTGTAGAGAGCGAGAAAGAGATAGAGAGAGAGCAATCCCAGCAGCTGAAATCCGCACGCACTGAAATCAATTCCAAGACACCTGATAGAGCTAAGCTATCATATTAATATCAATAAAAACGAATACCAAGTTTTACATAGCTATAAATATGAAAAGGGAAAAGAAGGTATAATTTAAAGGCAATCACGAACACATGATCTCTCTTCATATATCAATTTCTGAAGCTCAAGTAGACTAATTCATGCAATTAAAAATGCTGTCATAATTCTCAATAAGACTTTTTCCCCAAATTTGCACTAGAAGTTTTCAAAGTCAATTGATTAAGTTAGCAGTGAAATCTAAAAAGTTTCCTGTAGTGGTAATCAGTAAAACATGCAGATCAAGGGCGCATTGGTTGAAGTTCTCGAATTACAAGAGCAACTATAAATTATACTTCTAAGGATAGAGCTACCCTCAACATATCATTAAAAAGAGATGTGAAGGAAACAGCTATTGAGACCTCCACCCGGGCCTAGCACAACACTTTCAGACTTCCAATATATTTTATGACACACCACTTTCATACTATTGAACCCACTCCGCTCAGACAAACACCAAACCTTCACCAAGCAACCATTAAAATAGAAAATAAAACAACTTATAACTTCAATTTTGCTGAAACTGCTAGAGAAAAAGATAATGACGACGAGGTCAGCCTCAGGTGGACAATACAACTACATATAAATAAGTTCTTCTGTTGTGTTAAATAGTCTGCCTAAATACAAACAATAATGAATTTGGGAGCGTTCAAGCCATAGATTCAATGATCGAGACACCCATGTGTCTGTATCAACATTTCACAAGTTTTCCCTTCTTTCCAATTGAGTACAGTACAAACGAGGTCAAATTAGCGAGTTCAGAACATATGGAACTGGTAACGAGTGGAGTTCTTCAAGGTGAACTTGCAATTCAAACAGTAGTGTGGAGTCAATTTATTGCAGCCTAGATAAAATTCAAAGAAATACGTCACACAAAACATCCCTTTTCGCACAAATCATCCATATGGAAAAGCAATTTAAACAATATAAAGGAGCAGTCACAACTGAATTACAAACTGATTCCTAAAATGGTTAGAACACAAAATATAAAAGGAGACGTAACTAAAACAGGAAAACGCTGAACAAACAAACAATAAATTCCACAATACTGGAGATAATAATTTCTTCCGCAATAGGTAATAGCAAACAGCAGGGGTCAATACCTGTAAAACTGGATCAGAAAAGTAGATGGCGAAAGAAACACTTTCAATTACCATAACACAATCAAACTCAGGGCTTCCGATTTATAAAATATTTTACAGAGAGAGAGGGGGTATTTGGAACCTTGTTTGTGACCCGCGCCTTTCTCAACCGTGTGACATTGAGCGCATTTGGTCTTAAAGATCTTCTCTCCAGCCTTGGAGTTGCCGGGAGGTGCTTCATTGAAGCTCGCCATTTCTCAGAATAAACTCCTGATATCTGATGATTAAGAGTTTCGACAAGTACTCTTGCCTCGGAAATGGATTGACCTCAAAGACAGAATTCGAGGATTGGGAGGGACCGACTCTAGGGTTTGTTTGCTTCAGCAGTATTTACACGCCGCTTACGCGGATTGGATCCCCTCCCTTTTGACCAAGAGTGTTCCGGTTCGGTTTCATCGTTTTATAAGATATTTTTACAATCAAATTTAATTCATCGATTATTTAAAGTCTAGGACCGATATAATTAAAAAAATCGAATCAAATGAAATTGAAATAATCGGTTCAGTTTAATTATTCGTAACTTATAACCGATTCGGTTATAGTTATAAAACTTACAAAAAATAACAAAAATAATTAAATTGAAAACATCAACACTCAACATAATTAATATATATATATATATATGACTAATTTTTAATAATATATGTCTAATTTATTAAGTTTTTAATAAGAATGTCTAATTCATATATATACTTGTAATCAGTTCGAACCGATTACAGGTTTATTGTAAAATATAATCGAACCGAAAGTTTGATTATTTAAATTAATCGAACAGATTACAATTACTGTAATAAAGTACCGACCGAACCGATCAGTTTGGTTCGGTCAGTTCTTAAAAATTTTATACACCCCTACTTTTGACTGCCAGAAGTTGGAGAGATCATTGGGAGGTGAGGTTGATTCGTTACAAGAGACATATAAGTTACCTTAAAGTAAAAATAAAAGTGAACCCCGCCACATTGAATTTTTTTTTTTTGTCAAGACATCGCATTGAACTAGTTGTGATGGTTTGATGTATAAAATTGGTAGAGACACAATGTGACAAACATTTTTAATAATTCCTTTAACATAAGCTATTAGGTACATGTCATACTTTCAAAAAACATCATATAAAAAATTGACTTTTGTGTTTAATAACTCGGCACCATTGAGATATAAGTTAATTGCTCAGGACCGTAAATCTTAAACCGTGCCACCCAGATTTCCATAATTTTTTGGGTATAAATGCAATTTAGCACAAAGAAAAGTTTATAGTCAAATCAAACCTATAAACTTTTCTTTTGAAACAAACAAACTTCATTGCGAAGAAAAATAAGGACTACAATTAGTAAATATGTCATGTTGTAAGACATCCTCTAACAAATAATGAAATTCTCCTAACAAATCGAATAATCGAAATAGTAGAAAGCAATTTGGGCGAGGAAATGAGCGGTGTGATTACAAATTTTGGCAAAAAAAGTAAAATCAATAACATCAAAGTGTTGAGACGCCTCCCAAATAGCGTTAACAATATCAACACTATCTGCTTTAGATATTAATTCATTCATGATCTGTTTGATCACATCGTTAGAATAAGATTAGACCACAAAATTAAACAATAAAAGGGGATTGCAAGAGTAAACGACATCTTTGGTAGCAATCACTTTTGTAATACTAACCTCGTTAGAGTATAAGGGTAAATAGCTAATTCTTAAACATACAAGGCTTGTTTGGTATAAGATTACGAGTAAATAATTTTCGAAATAAGATTGTTGGAATATGAATGTGAAAAATATTAGTTTAAAAAGTTAAGATTATTTTGTTTGTTACGTTTGAAAATATTATGATTTAATTATAAGAATGTTAAATTATTTTATTTGTTTCGATGGAACGTGTGAAAGGGAGTGTTATAAGTATAATTATAAATTTTTAAATTTACCCTTTAACTAAATTATATTTATGTATAACTTATTAATTTATTTATTTTTCCTCATTATTTATTATTTAATTTATAATAGGGTAAAATATAATTGTTAATTTATTTCTTTGGTAAAGTAAAATTTTTTTATTTTTAAATTTCTTTTCTTTGTGTTCATTTTTTTTATTAAAAGTAAATTTAGATAACCAAGAAAAATACAATATGCACAGCTACAAGGGCATATCCAGGAGGAATTTTTTTTCAATTTTACTTACATGCTTATTAATTTTTAATGGTTAAATTGTTACTTTATCATAGTGGTTACATTGTAAATTTATCTAAAAAAATATTGAGGATGAAATAATTAATTAATAAGATACAAATAAAACAATAAGAAAGGATGACAAATGAGAAAATAAAAAATAAGTTAAACACTGAGAATATTAAATTATTTTATTTATTTTGATAGAATGTGTAAGAAGATGTTATAAGAATTTATCAATTTATAATTTTATCATTACCCTTGGACTAATATATAATGCTAGTATTAAAAAAATTTCATATATCCAGGAGACCACAAACACATAATTTACCATACTCATATTCATATTGGTATTTCAAAAATAAAAATTATAGTCATATTGGGTAATTAGTAAACAAGTTTTAAATGATCACATTAAAAATAATTTTTAATTGTCTAATTATCTATTGTTTAGCATATATTAAAATGATGTGAGACAGTGATGGAGTTTAGTTTAAAAAAACCATAAGAAATAATTAATGAGAGATTCCGGACACGGAAATACCCCTCAATTTTGGGGGTACATACCCTCAAATGAGGGTATCATTGTATTTTGGGTATAAAAATATTTACAACTTGTCATGCCAAACAAGAGGTCTCTAAACTTCACTATCATTCCAGGTAAGATACCCCATACCAAATGACTTATAAAGTTATTTAATGTTAAATCCTTAGCATAAGAGTATGAATTATTAACATCAACAAAAAATGGTATAAATTGTTAACTGATGAAATGTTGAGAGTACGAATTAAATTTTACACTAATTTTTTTACAAAACTAGATAGCATGAATGTGGATTCAACTCCCTTCTTACATGTACAACATCTCAAATATACAGGATGACTATGCCTGACCAAAATGATTCTTGTGGGTTGTTATCTAGCTAGACAAGTCCTCCACAAGAAGGATTTGATTTTTATGTGGAACATGAGATGAAAATCTCAGGTATAGTTTTGGAATAAAAAAAAGATCATAGAGAAGTCAATTTCTATGGTAAAAATCTGATGCATGATTCTGGAATAAGGATAAGATCATTTTTGACGTTATTGTTGATTATCTTTAATTTAAATTTTTTCAATTATAATTCATAACTGCTAGACCAATGTGTAGCAAAATCTTTTGGGTACAACATAATTTAACGGGTGTATATTTTAACGATAGAATATTAGACTAAACTCTAACCGTTTTGCAAGATCAATTTATAAATATCTAATGCGGAGTCATTTAAGTCCTGTCATCTATTAAAAATGTTTGGTTTCATTAAGAAAAACACACCCACAAAAGTCTTGATTTCGTTTTTTATCTCTACGAATCAATTTATCATTAACCTTTTTATACTTGAATTTTTTTTTAAACTAGATCCCTACACTAACTATTTTGTAGAAATGGACCCTCATAATAATTTTTACTTACTCTGGCTCCTGGCCCACCTTCAATTCAAAATCAGCTTGTGATGTTACCAAAAAACCCTTTCACAAATTTCAAACGACGGCTTGAAAAAAAGTGATGATTACACAAAACCTCACCCCCTTCGTGTACCTCAATGGCATTACCCTTATTTCTCTCTTATTGTTACTATCTCTCTCTCTCTCTCTCTCTCTCTCTCTCTCTCTCTCGAATTCGCAGCATCTCTCTTTCTCTGCCTCTCTGTAATCCTTGAGTCTTCGTCTCCCACAGCAAGAAAAAACAATAAGGTAAGTTTTTGGGTTTCTGAATTTTTGTTCTGGATTCTGAGGTGTTTTTTGGGTTTCTGAGGTTCTGGTTTTGGGGGGTGTCTGTTTTCTGGGTTACATTAGGGTCGTGTAAGCCTCGTGTAGGCTACATGAGGACTACACGAGAGTCGCGTAAGCCTCGTGTAGGCTACATGAGGAATACACTAGGATCGTGTACCTCGCGTGTAGTCTACACAAGGGTCGTGTGAAGCTTGTGTAGTCTACACGAGGACTACACTAGGGTCATGTACCCCTCGTGTAGTCTACACGGACTTCAAACCTTTTCAAGCATCTGGTGATGTATCTTCTTAGGATGAAGCTTGTTTTAAAGCCTGGTTCACCTCCTCAAAAGCAAAGCAAGTTCTATAATTTTCTTGTAAAGTTCTTCTTCTCACGATGGCTACACTGACATTGTGTAGGTAGCGTGTATACTACACGATGGTTATACTGACCTCGTACAGGCATCGTATAGTATACACGATAGTTACACTAACCTCGTGCAGTCTTCATGTAGTATTCATGATGGTTACACGGGTCTTATGTAGCCATCATGTAGTACACATGATAGTTACACTGGCATCGTGCAACCACTGTGCAGTAAGTAAATCATGTACCTAACTTTGATCTTATAATTACATTGTACAAGAACGAGAAAGTAGACGTTGGATTTTGCACCGTTGACCTTACCTAGTTCAAAAAACTAGTATCTTCACCTTATCGATGGCTTGAGTCAGATGTAAGAAGATTATTTATAATCTTTTTTAATGTGATATTTAAAATCATTATAAATATCTTAACTAATCTTTATTACTTTGTAGCATATCGATGCATACTTGGAGCTCATGATGAGGGATTTACAAGAATAGAACCATTATATCAGAATTAGTGTTGGTGAATTGTTTATGCAAGCAAGTAAGATTTTTTTTTGAACATAATGAACTGCACATCGTAGTCTACACGAGTCCTTCAGAGACCTCTTGTAGATTTCGTGTAGTCTTCATGACCATTTTTTATTGACATTGTGGATTTAAATTTTTTTTTTCGTGACATTACAGGGGAACCTGCCTGGCCGAATCACAGAGTTTGAGCAAGATCCCGCGGGCTGGGATATTGACGTTGATGATCAGCTCTGGTATCTGGTCCTCGACTTGCAGACAAATTTTGAAGGAGCTGGGAACAGTCAAATAAGGTTATCTTTTCAATGAATATGAACCATAATCATTGGATTGCAATTGAGCTTGATTTGATTGGCCAGTGTATTCGTATTTATAACTCCATGAACAAGCCATATCAACGCTCCTTGTACATTGAAATAATGAAAACTTTCATGAAGATTGTCCCCAGCTAGCTCAAATGATGAATATTTATGAGAGAATACAGGAGGTTAAACCCAAAGATGAGTGAAAATATGAGATCATGTAGTGTCCGCAACAAGAGAATGAGTAAATGAAATATACATTTTTTTGAAAATCCACTTAAAATTTCATACATATTATTTAATTGTGTTTTTTCAGTTTATGTGTTTTGTAGGTTCGATTTTGTGGGATATTTCCCCTTAAGTTTGTCGAAACCCTTATATATGGGAAGAATCTCCAAGAAATAACTTAACAACAAATGTCAGAATATCGAAAACGAATTGCAATTGGGTTATTCGCACGTGACAATGTTGTACCGAAATAATATGGATATATTTTATGGTTTTTTATTTCATTGAATTGTGAATTATGGATTATGAGTTTTTTTGTTACTATATGTTTAGTGTAGGCTTCATGTAGCCTATACGATGACTACACGGAAAATCGTGTAGTCATCACGTAGACTACACAAGAACTTCACGAGAATCGTGTAGGATTCATGTAGCTAGGCTACACGATGATTTCACGGGCATCGTGTAGACTACACGATGACTTCACGAGTATCGTGTGGTCTTCCTCTAGCCTACACGAGGACTTCATGAGTATCGTGTCGTCATCATGTAGACTACATGATGACTTCACTGGGATCGTGTCGTCATCATGTAGACTACATGATGACTTCACTGGGATCGTGCAGTTATATTAAGACTACACAAGAACTTTACGAGAAATGTGTAGTCTTCATATAGCCTACAAGATGACTTCACGAGCATCGTGTAGGCTTCATGTAGGATTCAGGCAGGCTAATCAAACTTTATGGATTTTTATTTTATTAAATTTTGAATTATGTATTATGAGTTTTTTTTTGTTACTATATGTTCAGTGTAGGCTTCATGTAGCTCGCACGATGACTACATGGGAATCGTGTTGACTACATGAGAACTTCACGGGAATCATGTAGGATTCATGTAGGCTACATGATGACTTCACGCGTATCGTGTAATCATTGTGTAGATTACATAAGAACTTCACGTGCATTGTGTAGGCTTAATGTAGGATTCATGCAGGCTAATTAAACTTTATGACATTATTAAATAATAAACACAAGTATATTTCTATATTAATATTTAATTTAATTCTACAAAGTCATTACTTATATTTAATTGGCTTGATCATCCCATTGAGATAGATGAATCGGATTTCTGCATGTTTGTCAGTTGTAGCCAATTTTCCCATAATGTTTGCACTTCCTTCTCACTACTTCACCATCTCTAGATGAAATTCTCTCTGTCTTAGGTCTGCCACTTTGTCGCCTCGTTATAGGTGGCAATATCACTTTTTCATGAACTTTCTGCCTCATGACCCAATCTGTTTGATCCTCATCCTCAAAAACATTATAATCGTCATGACCAAAACATCATAATCATGATAGTTCCTTTCAAAATAATCAAAACTCTCAAAGCGATGAATGCTTTCAAATCAATTTTGTGTTTCAAGAATCCAACTTTGATAAAAACCCTGTAGTTTTAGGAACCCGAGGTTGTTGTGATATTGTGGTTTAAGGAACATATATTTGAGATGAAAAAAATTTAGGCTTGGCACTTACAAATAGTGGGCTTTTAAATGATTCTGATCTATTCGCCTTAACAAAGAACTGTAAATCTCTATCCTTTAAAATTTTAGTAAGGGTATAGGACATGTCTTCTATAAAAAAATTTAATGGACATATCATACTTTGAGGGATCTATTTGGAGTTCTTCATGCAATATACTCAATAGCTCGTGGTAAGTGCAATTAGTAGATATCTCAAATAATTTGGTCTTCTCTCCACTAAAAGACTATGTTGTACCATTTTTCATCCAATCTCCATCATGGATTACAAAAATTTGAACTTCAGACATATATGTATATACATCAATGAAGGAAATTAGAACAAGAAGAATACATAATGAAATGAAATATTACAAGATGATCGTGTAGCCAACGTCACGAGGCTTTCACGGGCATCGTGTAGTGTACACGGGGCTTTCACTAGTATATCGTGTAGTCATCATGTTGTGCACATTACACGATGATCGTGTAGACCTCGTGTACTGTAATAAGCCTACACGATCATCTTATAGGCTTATTACAATACACGAGTCCTCAATTAGTGTAATAGATGCTACACGATACTCGTGAATTGCTGAAAAAGTTCCTGATGCACTACACGAAGATGGTGTAGTGTACACGAGGTCTGCAAGGGGCTCGTGTACCCTGCATGTAATTTACACGATGACTACACGAGGCTCATGTAGTACTCATGTAGACCTCATTTTACACTACACCATCATCTTGTAGTGATCATGTATAATAAATGAACTTTAAACAACGTTCCAGAAAGAAGAAAAATAAATCAATATTATCAGAAAGCCCATGAAAGAATGAAGAAGACAAGTACATATTTTCAGAAAGAAAAACTTATACATGTTCCAGAGAGAAGAACTAGCAATCCTTTGCTGTTGCAGGAGAAGGAAGAAGACGAAGAAGAAAATGAAGAGGAAAATGAAGAAGAAGTCGAAAAAATGAAAAACAAAGAAGATGAAGAGAAATAAGGTGAGTAGGGAAGTTGAGTGTTAAGTGAATAGACCATGACATTTGATTAGACAGCTTGTAAGAAGTATAATGAGAAAAAAAAAGTGAAAAAATAAAAGAAAAGTGAGTCGAAAGTCAGAATAAGTGAAAATTAATGTGAATGTATAAGTGAGTCGGAAGCCAAGTAAATGTAGGAGTCTACTTAAAAAAAACCCTTTATACTTAAAGAGTAGCACCCCTTGCAGGTGTGCTCCCAAACTTCACCACCACTTTCTTTCCCCTTCATTCACTCAAAGGAACAACGCCAAGGAGAAAGACCGAGAAAACAATCAAAAGATTTTCCTTTTCAATCCCTATTATACTAATCATGAGCAACGAATAGTATGTTAATTTCCCTCCTCTACAATCATCCTTCTAATTACGTCCACATAGCTTACATGATCGATACATAATAACCCTTTTTCCCTTCTTATTTGTCAGCGATTATTTGTTCAAGCTTCTACTAATCGGAGATTCTTCAGTGGGAAAATCGTGTCTTCTTCTCAGATTTGCCGTGAGTTGACTTTTACAAGGCGATCGATTGAGTTTTATTCTGATTTTGGTTGTTTAAATTGGCAATGTTGGGAATGCTAGAGTTCAAAGTTAATTTATTTCTCTGTCTTCTGGATTTTCAGGACGATTCATATGTAGACAGCTATATAAGTACAATTGGAGTTGATTTTGTAAGTCTCCCTATCTGACAATCCGTGAGCACGTCTTTCTGTTTCCTCGGTACTTCTTTATGTCTTATCGTTGGTCATTCTGCTTTTTGTTGGTTACAAATTTGTGGTGGTTTTTTGTCCCAGAAAATAAGAACTGTGGAGCTGGATGGAAAGACTATCAAGCTGCAGATTGTAAGTACATTTTGAGTTCCGGTGGAAATAAATTTTGTTATATCATAACAGAAAGTAATTCTTTTTCTTGGTGTAGTAAAAAAGACTTGATAATGGTTACATTTGTTTCCCAGTCAAGCAAATTAACAGCTTAACTTTATTTAGTTGCGGATTCTCTCTCTTGGAACATTGCATACTTCAAGAGGAATCACTATGCAAGGTGTTGAATTTAGAGGAAAAAAACATTCTAAAGATGGTTTGATGAAATCTCTAAGTTAGATAAAAGGCATAACATAACTTTACGAAATTTGAGCTCCTTGATTGGGAAGAATCCATGCTAGATACATGCAACTTTGTTGCCCAAATCTGCTTTATAAGCAAGGAAGGACTTGATTGACGTCGTTCCTGGTGCTACTTTTGGTAGGAACCAACATTTTCTCTGTATTGTATGGCTTGTTTTCTTCGAAATAGGAAAATGAACTCCAATCTTGAGACAAGAAATGATTGATGGCTTGTTTTCTTCGAAGTAGGAACCAATCTTGAGTCAAGAAATGATTGAGTAAACAGGACTTTATCAATGTATGGCTTGTTTTCTTCGAAATCTATGGCTTGTTTTCTTCGAAATAGGAAAATGAACTCCAATCTTGAGACAAGAAATGATTGAGTAATGGCTTGTTTTCTTCGAAATAGGAAAATGAACTCCAATCTTGAGTCAATAAATGATTGAGTAAACAGAACTTTATCAATGAGTTTCAAGTAATTTGCTTATTTATTCTTTTTGTGGTTTTTTTGGGAAGTAAGAAAATGAAATTTAATTTTTATACCGTGTCTCGTGCTACTTTCTTACCCCTTACCCTCTAAAATTTTAATAAGTAGTATCATGTAAACATGAGGCTGGCTATCAATCAATTTCAGTTTTTCACTTATTGTTTCTGCTCCATTTTCTTTTTGTCAGTAAATAAAACACATCTGCACAACCCTTCCGTTGTTTGGAACCCCTACTGGAAATTTATCGAGATTAACATAAGATTTAACTGGTTTGATGGTTTATTCATATTAGTGGGATACAGCTGGACAGGAGAGATTCAGGACCATAACAAGCAGTTACTACCGTGGAGCACATGGGATAATTGTAAGAAATTTTCATCAAGGTTTAGAAAACTGGTTTTGAAATGTCTTGATATTTATAGGGTCTCAATTATGATGTTTCAGAACTTCCATTGAAATTGCAATCGTTTATTTATCAATGTTTTCTGTCTGCAAGGCGTTATATGCTTCTGACTGTGTTTCTTTAGATGTACTGTCGGTTTGACTTGTGAAAAATAGGATGATTCACTACATTGAAACAGATATACCAATGCTGCAGTTCTTTTTTATCAATAAATCCATTAAACGCACACTGTGATACCTATAGTTATCAATACCCCTCAATATACCGCTCTTTGAATAAATTCATTTGTCATCTTAAGAGAAAAAAGTTGTCCTGACTGGTTTCTGATAAGAATTTCCCTGTAAACAAATTCAATACCCCTGAATTTTTGTCCCTACCCCTCTCACCTCATATAATTACATTTACTCTTTCTTTTCCTAAGGCCCTAACAGTTTCTCCGAATGTATCGTAATGTTTGCTGCATATTTTATCACTTTGTTCTTTCTTTGTCTCACTAGTATAGGTCAAGCCTGGTATACAGAAAACATAAGTTTGAATATTAAACCTTTTTCGAGCAGTAAAAAATTCACATACATGAATTTTTTATAGCCATATTGCATTCTTTTCGTGATCACTATCTAGGAAGATATTTGGTTTTTCATCTAGAAATAATTTATTAGGTTTTCATGTTCTCTATCTGACCTAAAGTGGATGGATGCATGGATATGCAACAGATTGTTTATGATGTCACGGAGATGGAAAGCTTCAACAATGTCAAACAGTGGTTGAATGAGATAGATCGGTATGCAAATGACAGTGTGTGCAAGCTTTTGGTCGGGAATAAATGTGATTTGGTTGAGAACAAGGTGGTCGACACACAAACGGCAAAGGTAGGAGAGTGACAATAGTTATATTTTCTGTTTTAACATAGTTTTCATTTAACTTTCCTGATGTTTAATAAGGCAGTAACCCATGATTGTTTTTTTACAGTTGATATAATTGGTTTCTTAGGATCTAAAATCAGAACTACTGTAAATGTAATAGCTGGTCCCGACCACAATCCCAAACTGATGTGAATTTATATTGAAGGTTACATGACCATCTATTGTCATACGGCTTCTGTGGCGAAATATGTCTGCATTATATGTAAACAAGTGTGGATATTGTTAGTTGTATTGTCTTTTGAAGAAGTTATATTTCTCTTTCCTGATAAACCAGCTGAAAACCATCTAATTTTATTACGTGTGCATAAATGAAAACTGCAGGCATTTGCGGACGAGCTTGGGATCCCTTTTCTGGAGACAAGTGCCAAAGACTCTATCAATGTGGAGCAGGCATTCTTAACCATGGCTGCTGAGATCAAGAAAAAGTAAATCCTGAACCAACTATTCTCTTATGGCTTCTTTTAACTTGATCCTCTCCGGTTAATGTGCAAATGCTTACCTAATATATTTCCGCTTTAATGATAGTTCGTAAACCAATAAAAAATTTGATACTCAATTAGACCATCACTATCAGATAGTTTATTTTATTTATAGTATATTTGCCTGTGGGTGACGTTAATGTTCTTCAAGGCTATGGGGTTAACTTTAACATGAACCTATATGTGCTGCTTATCTTATAATCCATGTTAGGATAACTAAACCTACTGAAGTCATTTATACTCCATCTCTTAGGGGAATGATTGCAATTATTGAATGGATCTTCCTCTGCTACTGTACTAATTTTCATAATTTACGTATCTGTTGAAATCTGGTTTTTTCTTTACTGATTTTCACGGTTCTTTTTTCACATTTTTTAGTAATCTTAACCTCATCTTCCATTCTAAATATATAATTTTGACATCCTGAAAAATATCTGCAGAATGGGTAATCAGCCAACCGGCACCACCAAATCGACCGGGAATGTTCAAATTAAGGGGCAGCCGATTGAGCAGAAGAACAACTGTTGTGGTTAGCCACTCATATGTTAATGTTAAATTTAATTTCTGTTAGAAGCTTGTAAGACAATGAAATTGTGCTGACTGTATTAGTATACGGATCTTCCAGTAACTGTCAACAAATACCCCCCAACACCCCCGCTTGAACCCTTCCCTTCTTTGTATAAAAAGGAACTCTCTGACTTTATTTTCGTTTATTTCTTCAGATTGGGGGTTAAGAAATATGCAATAATATATAAAATGTGAAAGTGCCCTTAGGCCCTGTTTGGTTGGAGGGTATTCAATCAAGAACATCTAATTTCTAGGCTATCTGATAACATTCCCACGTTTGTTATAAGAAACTTGGTTTTTTGTTTCACAAGGCATCTAATTTTTCAGGGAATAAGATGCCTTCAAAAGAGTTTCTTTAATTATTCATATATCACCCCGTTGATTTCAGAAAATTATGAAATCTCTTTTTTCCCCTTCTCCTGGTTTCTCTTCACATTTTTTACATTTCTCCAACTTTCTAAAATCCAAACAGGCATAAATGTAATTGGTTTAAGTTATTAAAAGATCATACAAAGATGAGGCTATCTAGCAAGTTTTCTAACTATGATAGGTAATGTTAAAATGGTGAACAATAAATCGGCTGTCAATCTCAATGGCTCATCACAACCTGAACCAGATATAAACCCTTGTGTTTTTTAAGAGAAACAAAACAGAACCAAAATAAGAGAGAATTAAGCACCTATGAACTAACAAAACACCCTGCCAGACTTGAGAAAAAAAATCAGACAAGACAGCCCATCTACATTACCTGGTTTAGAAAAAAACCAGACAAGACAGCCCATCTACATTACCTGGTTTAGAAAATTACTATCTTCTCAACAAATTATGTTATCAGACTTATGTCATTAGCTAATCTGAATATATCAGATCTGTTGAGCACATTAATTAAAAAATGACGTGATTTTGCTCTTTTTTTAAAGTTACGTCGAGTTAATTTTTTAAATTAGAGATCAGATTTAACATAACACTCTTCTTTTTGTTAGAAATGAGAAAAATCAAGACTATCTACGACACGTTTGACTCACTATAAATTGTTTGTTGCTAGCAACACATCTAAAACAGACTGTAGTGGGCTATCATGTTGGGTCTTATTCCGTTCAAACCAAATTCAACTAATACTAAAATTAAAACCACAATCAACTCAAAAGGAATAAAGAGATTTTCAAATTGCATTATTTGAAAATTGAGTAATCTTCATACCATATAATCATCGTATGATGATTGAATGGTAGATTTAACGGCTCAAAAAGCAACCTTTATTTGGAGCAAACCATCACACTTCATGAGATTATGAATAGTAGCAGATTAACCTTTGTAGGCCTAAATTTTGACAATTGGTTGATGAGTATTAAAATTTTGACAAGAGATGCGTTGGTCCGTCAATTTTTCGTAGATTAATTTGATAAATCATTTTAATAAATGACAACACATAAAAATATGAATAAATCACACGTTACTTTGATCCATTACTACGTCATCCTACATACATACATATATATATATATATATATATATATATATATATAACACAATCAATTGATGCATCCAACAAATGGGTATATAAAATAACATAAATGAAAATTCTTTGTTTAATTAAGACTACAAATATTTGTTTCTTATAGAAAGAAAAACGTAAAATCAAAATTCAAAATCTAAAGAAAAAAATTTAATGTAAGCTAGGGAGAAGGATAGTAGTAAATTCCAAGGTGATATAATATCCTTGTAACCCTTACCATGAAGTAAGACTGCTTTTGTGAGCCAGGAACTTATACTTCAAGGCATTTCTAATGTTCGTTATAAACGTGCACTTCCCTGATCTAACATCATAGGCCATCGCCTTACGCGTAGTCATCCTTCCATGACAAAAAAAAAAGCTTATAATCCTCCAGCCAAGCCAAAATCCTTGTCGTCTTATAACGTATTTATCTTGATACCTTATTCATCTCAAACTTGTGAACATGCACCCATTTACTTTGACGAGAGTCTTCCAATTTCCATATATGTAAAAACTTTCGAAACAGTGAGAAACCACCAATATATATGCAATTCTCACCTTGCAGTAAACTACAAAATGCTCTAGTCATACCTTCTGGAAAATGGACTTGGCGAATAGTTTCATCATGAAGATCGATAGCAAGACGATATCTATCAACATAGACTCTCCATTTGGTCCAATAGACAATCCCAGAAGCAGAAATTGAATCTTCTTCCATATATGGTGTAATAGTATCCTGGGGAAGTGTACAACTAATCATCTTCCATGACATTTCACTGCCTACCATCAAAACATACCAATTATAACTTCCAAACTCATTTTCGCATGGGCAAATGACTTTAATCTTCCCAGTCTGGGGCATGTATGCGATACTAGCAAAGATCAATAAAGCTGTATATGTCGTGGGTGGGTAAGGGAGTCTTAAAGCTTGCATAGTAACAGGATTTGCGATATGGAGATCATATAAAATCTCATCAAAAAGCAATACTACGCCAGCGGAACTAGAAACTATTTGGCCTGGAAGTTTTTGTTTAGGACGTGTCACTTTAAATTGCGCTTCTCCAACCTTAAGAAAATGGTATCAACGACTATAAAGATATTGGATGAACATACCAGTATTTGAATAGCAAAGTTGTGTCTTTATGAAACTAGGGTGCATATTATATCAGCCCACATCTTGCAAACAAACCTGGCACACCTGTGCAAAAATTCAGCTGATTGACAACTAAGAATTTGGAAGATGATCTCTGCGGGAAGATACAACTTGATGTTCTTATTCATCTTCCGTCTTCGAGAACAAGTAACCACCTGCTTAGTTGTCATTCTCTTTCTTTTAGCCATCTTTGTTCACTCGGAGGATATAATCTTCCTTCTTATACTTCTAAGTAAAAAGAAATATCAGATTTACAGATACATGGCAAGTTCACACAAACAAATTACTGAACATGATATTAGTAAGGAAAAATGTCATACGAAATGATACTAGGAAAAGTCAAGAGGTCCTCCTTTTAAATGCTATTTTGTTGAAAGTCTCGCATTAAAAAAATTATTCGATCGACAATTTCCTAATCAGAACTTAAAATCCATCATCTAAGAATTCAAGCCAAACTTGTTAATTATATCACTTTTACTCACTCACCATATAACTTACAAAATTGATTCGAGACTCTCACTCAAACAAACTGGACACATGCACACAACTCACTCTCTCTCACAAGCAATGCAACAAACACCTATTGCACTGTGCACTTGCTCACCCTAGCAGTGCACTGCTCACCATCACTCTACACTTGTACCCTCAGACACTTTGCTCACTTTTCTTCAGCTCACACACTTCACTACAGTTGACTGAGTACTACAGAGTAATTCTTCTTCTGGATCAAGAATTAAAATTGACCATCAAGAACTTTCAGAGCTCAGAGATTGTTATATAAGGCAAGGCCCATCGAGGTGCTGGAGCCTAGGCGACAGCCTGAGCGAAGTCAGGCTCACAACATACCTCCCCAAGACAGAAAATGCAATAAGTATCAAGCAACAACTGATAATATCAACTGGATGCATTAGTAGATTACTAAATGCTCGATATTCGATCCAAATTACAAAATACAGAAAAATAACAGAGGACAAGTTGTGCTGAAACGTATCCCAATTACACAACTTACAAAAAGATATTAAATTTGATATAGAATTTTACAATAGTAATTTAAATTAAACAGTAAACTAATTTATGTGTGGAGGGAGGGAGAGACCTAACCGGAGAGTACTGGAAGAGAGAGAGAGAGAGAGAGAGAGAGAGAGAGAGAGAGAGAGAGAGAGAGAGAGAGTACTGGAAGTCAGGGCTGACAGCGAGAGCAAAGAGAGAGGCCGAGAAAGAGAGAGAAAAGCCTATCCGAGAGAGAGAGAGAGAGAGAGAGAGAGAGTACTGGAAGTCAGGGCTGACAGCGAGAGCAAAGAGAGAGGCCGAGAAAGAGAGAGAAAAGCCTATCCGAGAGAGAGAGAGGGAGAGAGGGAGAGAGTACTGGAAGTCAGGGCTGACAGCGAGAGCAAAGAGAGAGGCCGAGAAAGAGAGAGAAAAGCCTATCCGGAGAGTACTGACATGGCCGGCTCAAACTATCATAGTTTTAGGTTTTATTTATATTCTTCTGATTTATTTATTTTAGGACCTTAATTGTTTTATATTTACTTTTTAGCAATAATTGGTTTAACAAATCCTATACTTAAACTAAATACTGCCTTTTAATACAAGTCCAATATTAATGCAAAAAATAAAAATCACTATAATATTTATAGATTTAAATTTAATTTTTTTTGTTTAATAATACATTTTACTCAAATTCAAATTTCACCTAAGGCCTCCAAAAGCTTTAGGCTACCTTAAGATTGGAAGTCGAGGCTGACAGCGGGAGCTAAGAGTGATAGTAAGAGTGAGGTGATATTCGTCACTCGTGAGATTAATAGAGGGATTTTGCCCATCCCTCATATAAATAAAATATGCCCTTAATTAAGCTTGTCTTTTTTTGGACAAAAAAAGAGACATTTGAAAAGTTAAATCAAAGAAATACATTAAGTTTTTAAATTTAGGGATTCAAGTCTTTTTTACTGTAAAATTATTTTCTCCCTTTTTTTTCATTAAAGACCACTTGCTTAGTTTTTGCATTATATATTTTTGTTTGTTTAGATTCATAAACACTAATTGGTCTAAGTAGTTTATAATTCTTTCCTTAATTGGTTTTGTTAATTTAGATCATAAAACTACTTGATTTTAGCAAGTATTGTTTATAAAACTACTTGATTTGTATAAGTAGTTCTTATCTTATTCATTTTTGTTTGTTCATATTTTTTTAGGAGTTGAGATTTGTTTTACATGAAGGGGTAAAAAAGTCTTTTCACAAGCTAAAAACGTCATATTCTCTAGGAAAAGTTTTATTAGCCCCTTTGTTTATGTGCGTGTTATGGGTACTTCATGGAAATAAAAAAGGAGGACACGTGTCTTGACAATACCATGACAAGTCATATGGGAATCCAGTCAAATCCTAGTGTGATGGGCCACGCGTCCTACCCAACCTAACTTTCCCAACCCATGACGGGAGGTCGGACAGGAAATAGCTCGCAAGGAGCAAAGAATATGTGCCAAAGATCTGAAAGTCTGTATAACAATCCAACGTCAGCACCATCATTCTAAGCTGAAAGTAAGAGTCGAGATGCTGCCCTCACATTCATCCCTAGGTTCGGGAGTCTAATCTACGCCTTTCATTTCAGAAATATCCCTTTCAAGTCAGCTCGACCTTTATAGGAAATCGGGGGATAAGGACATTAATTATCACCCCTAACTCGTCATGTCAAGGAAGAACCGCCATTTCTCTTAGGCGTCTTCGACACGCTTGCTCTCGCCACATCATCAAAGTTTTATCGACACGCCTCCTCTTAGGGGGACTTTAAGTATAAATACCTCATCTACTTCAGAACGAGGAAAGCAATTCTCCCCGAAAGAAAATTCTCCCAAAATTATACCAGGATACTGACTTAGGCATTGAAGACCCTTAAATTATGAAACTATCCTTGGTTCTCCTAGCTCTTTAGGTTATTTGTTTGTGTTTTACAGATCCTCAGACCAAGGAGATTTCCACGTTGAGGATGGGAGCACATGCAATCTTACTATTGAGTTTTTCTTCATCAAGAGTTGACACTATTTGTGGGGAATCGACATCAAAATCATCTCTTCTTGAAATACAACCCAGTGACATTCTTGGCTTTCTATCGTCAAAAGGCAAATCTAAAGTGGAGAGACTTACGAGGGTGAAAACAACAAATGAACAACCATGATTGAAGAACCTCCCCTGGAGCAACCCCGAGGAGAGCTTGTCGAACCACTAGAATAAGTTGTTCTCTCACCAGAGCATCTTGAATGGACAATCCAAATTGGGTCTGTTGGATCGGTTTTTAAAAATTTTAAAAAATCCTTGAACCACAAATAGTTCGTGGGTAGAAAATAATTTTTTTTCTAAAATAGATTCAATCAAATTAAATATTAAAATCATATAAACGATTATCCATGTTTAGATTACACGTATTCAATAGAGGTTAGAAATAATTTTTATACCCTTTTACGTTGTATACGAGACTATCTGATTTTGTGGAATCTTTTTGATTCTCACTGCATTCTTCATTGAACTCGAATCAGTCTTCGCACCAATAATCACTCGTGGATTTCAGAAGTATGTCTCAATTGGATATCGATCAGGAACTGAGTGTGGGGTCTCAAAACAACTTAGGAAGACCTCTATGAATTCAGCGACAACTGAAAGGAAGGGGACAAGAAAACCTTTTTCTGCTTTGTGTAGGGTTTGTATCAAATACACTTATCTCATAGTGACAACACTCATCTCATATGGGTTTGAGAAATACACATTGGTCCAAAATATATTTTAGTCCAAGTGATGTTATTTTTTCTATTCATGTCCTCATGGGCTACTTCTGAGACTGAATGGACTTACATGAATAAAGCTATTATAAGATTCGAATACCCGACAAATTTATCTCCATAAATTTTTTGTCTATTTAATCCTGACATCGTACAACTCCACTATAAGTCTGATGCCGAATCAACTCTTGATTCATCCATAAAATATTTTAACATACTAACATATTTTAACATATTACTCTTTGTGAATATCAGTAACAAGAGTGAGATGTAAAATTATCGTTTTACCCATTTAGTTATTACTTTCTTAACTCATTTGTTGATTGTGAATAAGAAAGACATAACAGTGAATTATCTCGTACAGTTCACATGTCTTATTCAATGATTCATTTCATCGAATGCTTGGCCAATTTAATTTATTCATACTCTCATTAATAAAACATAAGGTGATATTGTTGCTTTCATAATTTAATCATGAATTTTCATATCTATGAATCACGCAACTCCAACAGAGTTGAATCATGATCCCAACAGCCGATGTATTGTCTAGAAATTAGAACTCACTCCTTTGGCATATCAAAGACAACAAGTAATTAATTCAAGCTTTGTATTTACCTCAGGATTAAAGTAATTATGAAAACACTCTTTAAGTGTAACAATTAGATCTAGAGCTGGGTAAATGATTTTACTCTAAACTAATTTGTTACAGGTCTATTTAACATGTTCCATAATAATCTAGGTCAATCGTTAGAGTCTCCACTCTCATGCCCCAAGACTGGCATCTTTTGGTTCAACCTAACAGTAGTAATCAGACTCGATTTCTGAGTCGATCCTAGGACAGTAAACATCTTTCTAAAGTATTTCAGAAGAGTTCGTCTGGAAGACCCCTATATCTTTACTCTTCTTACGTTGACAATAATTCCGGGACTTGAGTAAAATTTATAACGACACTTTAATAAATCAAAAAACTTTCATTCATTGATAAAATTCAGTAATACAAAATGTCAGAGAAATAACTAAATACTCATAAATAATTATTACACCATATTTTTATGGACATAATTCCCACAATTTCCCACTTGGACTAAAGTAGGCGTGTCCAATCTCATATCTCAGGCCCTCCAGATGACCATCAAAGACTTTGCCACTTAAAGTCTTCGTGTATGGATCTGGCAGGTTGTTGACCGTCGATATCTATGTCACTACAACATATCCATGCTGAACAATCTCTCTTATTAGGTGATACTTACACTCTATGTGTTTGAATCTTTTGTGGCTCCTTGGTTTCCTTCGAGTTTACTACAATCTCATTGTTATCGCAATAAAGTATTATGAGATTGTCAGCTTCTAGAAAAACTTTCAGAGTCTTCAAGAACGTTCTAAGCCATACAGCCTCCTTTGCAGCTTCACAAACTGTCACATATTCAGCTTTCATGGTAGAATTAGCAATGCAAGATTTCTTGATACTTCTCCATACAACTGCTCCACTGTTCAGGATGAAGACCGATCTTAAAGTGGACCTCCTATAATCCTTGTCTACTTTAGAATCAATATATCCCATCATATTCAGGTCAGTACTTAAATACATAAGCATGTAGTTCCTTGCTCTCATAAGATACTTAAGGATATGTTTGACAGCATTCCAATACTCGATTCCAAGATTAGATTGAAAACGACATACTACACTCATGACATAGCAAATGCCTGGCCTAGTACAAAACATCGCATACATGAGACTTCCTACGACTGTGGCATAGAGAATCTTTCTCATGTCTTCCGCTTCTTGAAGAGTCTTGGGAGACTACTCCTTGGAGAGGCTGACTCCATGTCTGAAAGGAAGATATCCCTTCTTGAAGTCTTGCATTTGAAACGATCCATCACCTTATCAATATAAGATGTTTGAGACAGTGCCAATTGTTTGTTCTTCCTATCTCGAAAGATCTAAATACCTAAGACAAATGCAGATTCTCGAAGATCCTTCATATCAATATATTTTGCAAGCCAAATCTTGACATTAGGTATTTTTTCTACATCATTCCCAATGAGTAGAATATCATCTGTGTATAAGAGTAGAAAAATTAGCTTAAATACACACGGTTCATCCAC
>QANY01006224.1:0-15021 GCA_003255025.1 Datisca glomerata
ATTTCAATATTAATCATCCCATAACAAAGCTATTAAATTTGGTGTAACACGACATTCATAAAATTGAAAATTTCAAGAGTTAAGCAAAAACATTTAAGAGATTGAATGAGTTAGAAGTCTAGGGTTTGAGAAATGAAATAGTGAGAGAGAGATTGAAAAATTTGGTGGAACACATCACACAAGATTCATAAAAAAATTACAAGAGTTGAATAAAAACTTTAAGAGATTAAATGAGTTAGAAAATATACCTAGGGTTTGAGAGATAGAGCTTGCTTGCTTGATGGTGAGGTATAATAGTGTTTGAGAGAGAGCTTGCTTTTGAGTGAGTAAGACAATAGTAAGAGAGAGGGGGAGAGAGAGAGATCTTGCTTGTGGGTGAGATGGAGAGAAAACGCCAGTGCAAGAGGAGGTTGTCTCGAGTTGAAGAGAAGAAGAGAGAAGAAAACCTAAAAAATAAATAAGAAGTAACTGACTTACTCGAGGAAGAGGGTTAAATTAGCGCCTAGGTCAATTGTCTTTGCAAAAGACAATTTCAACTTAAGTTAAAGTCATTCTCATCTTTGTAGAAGACGAGAACGACTTGGAGCCACGTCCTCCAAATATCTTCTTTGCAACGATGATTTTCGGCTGATGTGTCCTAAACTACCTTAGTTTGAGATTTAATTTGAGATATACTATTTTTTAAACATTAAAAGAATACATTAAAATACTAGAAAATTCATCCACAAGCTTAAATTGTGAAGGGGATTGTGTAGGACTGATATGATATTGCTTTTATATAGGAAAATATCAAAAAGAAAAAATTTTAAACTTGAAAAATAAATTGCTTGAAATAAAGATAATTGTTATAAATAAACAATTAAGCGATTAACTATAAACACACAATTCAATTAAACTTAACTCAAGTAGTAATTAAATGATCAATAATGAAACTTAATTCGCTACAAGTTAAGAATTTAATCATTAATATGTGGTAGCTAAAATGCGTGAAATGAATAAATAAAGTAATAACGATGAGAAATATTAAAATGCAGAATAATAATGTGCATGAATATAAATAGCGAAAAAAATAAAGTGCATGTAAATAAAAGAGTAGGGAAGAAAGAGATTCAACACTCGATGTTTTTACGTAGTTCAGGAAAACATATTAATTTGTCAACACTTCAAAGATCCCCCTTGAAGATTTCTTCCCTCGCGATCTTCTTACGGGTGAAGGCCAAACGATTACAAATTCTATTGGCTTACGGTGCCAATCAAACTTTGACAATGCATGCCTCCGATTGTCCTCCCAACATCTTGCCTTAGGAGTGTAGGATATTTTGTAGTGTGATCACAATGTGGCATATTGCTCTGATATCAAATATCCCACGATCTTCTTAAGGATGAAGACCAAACCTTACAAACCCAATTGGCTTGATGAATGCCAACTAAACCTCGCAAGACTATGTGTTTCGAGATTAAGTGACCTTTTAAAATAACTCTCTCAAAAGAGTCGAATCTCCAATCTAAGCTCATAAAAAAAAATAATCTTACTCACTCAAGAAATTTGCAAGTATAAAGCACAAAATATTAAGAGAAATTAGGAGAGTATTGTGAGAGTTTTAAGAGCAAGTCTCTTGGCTATGAATTTGTGTTTGTGAATGGAAATTGGGTGTATTTATAGAGGAGATGGATGTTGGGTTTATGAGAGAAAATTTTAAATTTTGAATGTAGACAAAGGAAAGGACATTCCATCCTTAATAAAGACAAAAAATCCTTGACCAAAAAGGTAAGGAAAACTCATACCCAAAATAACAAAATATGATACAAAACTATTTGGGTAAGCTTCATCTCTCTTTATCTACTTGAAATTGAAACTTACTTTATTTGTGCTTTGTCATTATCTCCATCTCATGTATTTTGTCTTTTGTGCAAGAGATATATGATTTTTTGTGTTTAGGCTTTTTATGGATGAAGACTGAATTTAAGGATTGACATCCTAAATAAATTGAGTTTTAATAAAGGTAAATTAAATGAGTAAGCTCCTAATAAAAATTATATGAAAGTAAATATCTTCATGATCTGCAATCTTCATGCTTTATGAGCTACTATGAAAATAAATATTTTCATGATCTTTGATTAGAATGTCTTGTGGTAATTTTGCCAATAGTCTCTGCAAATTTGATTAAATTTATTAGCAACGTCAATATTTTATTATCATCAAAACTTATCTCATAGAAATATAGGGCTAACACGTAGGCAGTTCCATGGCGCATCGTCTTAATGTATGATAGCAACATCATATGTGAGTTAGGGAAAGTGTCGTACAAGTGTACTATGGGAGGCTCAATCATGGATGTGCTATGGGAGTAGTCGTAGGCAATGCAGTGGTAGGTATGTTATGGCGGTGCAATGGAAGGTGTGTTGTAGCAGCGCAGTTAAGGGAATGCTATGGTAGTGCAATCATAGGTGCGCTATACAACTCAGTGACAATGTCAATGTAACGGAAAATGTATTGTGGCAGCATGGTGGCAGGTAAGGGTGTAAAAGGTGTAACCGAACCGACCAAACCAAATAAAAAATGACCATTCGGTCAGTTATATAAGTTTTCTCGGTTCGGTAGAAGTTTTTGTTTGGTTAAAACATTTATGAGTTTTCAAACCAAACCGAACGAAACTTATATACAACATGACATCGTTCTATACCCATGTGCAATCTCTCCCATAGTAGTCAGTTTTGGTTCTGTTCCGACTGGAACAAATGGAATATTGTGGTTTCGGCGTGGGAACGACACGAAATAGTGCATAGTGCCAACATGTGAGTTGTTAGGACATGTCTCGAGAGGGGTCCCTGATGAATGCCGTCTATCTCGTCGATGTTGGCAAGCTCTATGTATTCTTCTTTCTTTGATTCACGGTCACTGCACGTGACACGTGGCAGTATGTAAAAGGTAGCGTACATGATAATGTTTCCTATAGATGCCATTGCCCACGCGGATATGGTTATAATGAGCGATGACTGAATATTTCCACCTCAACGAATTTGTTGAGATGTCATTACGTAGGGTCCACTACCAACTAGTCAAATGATTAATTGTAGTGGACTCCGCTTGAAAGCTCTCTATAAATAGAGATCTTCCCCTCATTGTCAATGGCTTTTACACTTTTCGTTGGTCGAAGCAAGAAATATATTTCGTATCTTTTTTCTATTTTGATTCATTTGAATTTCTCCACTCATCATAATTGGAGAATTCTCTCTGAATTCATCATCCCAAAGACATTTTGTCACCTTCTACATGTCGTCTCAAAGTGCTCATCTTTCATCCTTCATATCCAAACCTCCATACTCTCATGCTATATTTATCATTTATTGAGACCAGATTACATCTGTAATAACACCGATGTGACGTTACAGTCACACCCTCTTACTTCATTATGCATCATTTTCTTTCATTTTCCTCCATATTATTCTCATTGACTTTCTTGTCAATTTTCTTCCGTTCTTAAGTTTCATGATCCAAATACAATAAATACGCTAAACAATGCAGCTTTTGCAAGGTAAAGAGTCGTGTGCGAACAATGTGCGCGTTTATTTTTGTGGGGTTTGTTTCTAATACGGTCACTCAATATTCTTCCATGATGAGTTGCCACTGCGTGCTTTATATATTTTGCACAAGGGTGCCTTATAACATACTGATTAAAATATACAATAAAAATATTTTAGACACCATAAAATTGCTGAAATACATCATGTAGATACAATCCTTATGTAATACGTGACCACCTCCCACTTAGGGAGGTGGCCAGTCACACGCTACACACGGTTCTTTGTGTGGTGTGATTTTCTTCACCTGAAAGAATATTTGAAAAGAAAATCAGATGTCAAAGAGTACATGTAGCAGGCACAGACATTGTGATCCCACCATGCTATCTAATTCAATTT
Source organism: Datisca glomerata (assembly GCA_003255025.1). NCBI lineage: Eukaryota > Viridiplantae > Streptophyta > Magnoliopsida > Cucurbitales > Datiscaceae > Datisca > Datisca glomerata. The sequence continues at coordinate 3,922 of QANY01006224.1, forward strand.
GCATTTCATAAAATCTTCAAAATTTATTTAATTATGTTATTATCATATATGTGATAAAAATTGACTATTATTATCTCATATTTATAGAATATGTACTAATTTAGAATTCAATAATTCTAAACTATTTATTGTAATCCTAATATTTTTATTTGTCAAACTAGTGTTAAAGGAGATGGCACGGGGATCCATAGACCTATAATTTCAAACTCTAATAAAGTCCATAATTAATGAAGCTCTTCAATTAATGTATCATTTTATTAATCCAAAGTTATTTCACTATAGACTTGAAATTGAACTCTTGAAATTATAGATATTAAGTACTCAAAGGATTTGAGTAATCCATTAATATAATCACTACATATAGATCAATCCTTCATCAATAATTCATTATTTGAGCTAGGTAAATAATCCGTTAACCTCTCTAATACTTCTTTCTCCTTGAGTTCTATCGACTCTCTAATAAATGTTAAATTTATGATTTTATCATATATCTTGCTCATATCGTTCAAGACCTGGATCAATACTCAATGGAACTATTTATATTACTTCATAATAATGGAATGGGTTCCATCCTGTAAATTAACATTCTTAGATATTTAATTCATTATGCTTTCAAGATACAATAAATTGAGCTTGATTAGTTATACAGTCATTTATCGAGTAAATAAAAAAGCAGATCATTATAGATAAGAGTATGTAAATTATTCATGATAGAGATCATTCTATGGATGATCAGTAATATTATAAAATTTGAATACTCTACATGCTAACTGATTATTAGAGATTCAAACTTAGCATGTCTCTTCCTATTTATTTCATTATATAATGTACTATCACTTCCATATCCCCACATTAACAGTCTGGATATGATTGATCCATTCTTAATGGAAAATGAGTCATATTTTGATTAATTAAAGATCACACACTAGTTTTTAATTACCATATTTTATTCTTATCCATAGACATTATCATCTTGTATATAACTCTTATATAAAATATTTTAGGTCGCATATAATAATCATATAATTTTCATGAATTTATAAAGTACATAACATACATGCATATAAACATTAAATAAAAAATCACTTTATTTATTAACTAGCAACAAATTCTTTAGTCATATGCTTGTAGGGTCTTAATCCCAAGAATCCCCCACTTGCCATTAAGCAAATGAGACATTTCTCCATTGTTGTCACAGTAATGCATTGGTTAATTCATGTCTCAAAGTGCTTCCAGATGTGTTGAGAACTTACGGAGCCAGACTGCTTTCTTTGCTGCTTTACAAGCGACTACATATTCAGCCTCTATAGTAAGATTATAAATTCAAGCTTGTTTGATGCTTCTCCATATGGTAACTCCTTTATCAAAAGTGATCATCTCTTCACATTGACTTTTGAGAACCTCTATCTAATTGAAAGTCTAAATTAGTGTAGCCAATATGAGTCAGTATATATTTTCTCATCCTTCTAAGATACTTAAGAATATGTTTGACCAGCACAACACTAGTAACTCATTTTTACAATCTCATATGAATCGTATCAAAAGCTTGCCGTCTTAAATCTTTCATTTATAATTGGTTAACTAGCATGATCTCTACACTTGATAACGATTCTATATCATTCCCAATGAGCAAAATATCATCAATGTAAAGAACTAAAAAGAATAGCTTCTTGTCTTTGATGTACTTATAGACATATTTTTCATTCTTAAAGATGGGGAAATAATTACAGGCAAAGTGTTATCTTCAACAAGATAAGCATAATTCAAGTGAGATGGCAAATGCTTCAATTTCTAGAATGAATGGTGACTCAACAGATGGTAGGGAGGGTTTCAATTTCCTTTAAGCTATTTCCAATGACTCAAACTGTCTTTTAGCCCTAAAAATGGTTGCTTAGCTTCTAGTCAGGTTACTTCAGTATCTTTTAGGTCACTGTTGTTATCCTCAAGATCATCAAAATTCAAAGCTGAAAACTCATTTCTGATGTAACGTCTGCTTAATTTCTCCACCATGTTGAAGTTAATTAATCATATAACTGAGCATTCTTTCACGACATCATCAAAGAATTTAACATTGAAGACATTAAACGTAATTTACTGATCATTAACCCTCTTAGCCAACTCTCATTTGTGCACATTAATAAGGGTTCTTCTTGTTGCCAAGAAAGGTCTTCCAAGTATAAGTGGCACCTTTCTGTCAAGTTGACAATAAAATATTATGAAGTACACTGGAAAAAGAAATTTATGAACTTGAACTAGCACATCTTCAATTTTTCCTTCAGGGTGTACATATGATTTTTCAAACAACTGTAGAGTAACGATTTTAGTCTAGCTTCACCAATGCCTAATTTCCTGAAAATTAACATTGACATCAAATCTATACTTTCTTCAAGATCACATAAGGCTCTTACTTAGTATGTGGGTCTTTCAACTTAGGTGGGAGCTTATTTGGTAGTATCAAACTACATTCATTAGTCACTGCAACAGTTTTAGATTCTCCTAATCTCGTCTTCTCGGTCAAGATGTCCTTAATGAATTTAAAATAATTAGTCATTTGTTGTATGGCTTCCACCAATGGAATATTGATGTGTAACTATTTCAACATGTCTAAAAACTTGCTTAATTGCCCATCCTGCTTCTTCTTCTAGAGTCTTTAAGGAAAATGAGGTGGTGGTCTTTCTATCCTCTCTTTTGATGTTTGTTGCATAGGCTATGATGTCTCATCAGTATTCTTTTCTGAAGCTCTCTTTGGCAGCTTTTCTTCTTTGACTCTTTCTTCTACTTGAATTTCTAGTTTATCATGGGGGATCTCTGTTGTTTTTCCACTTCTCCAATTAATGGCTTTGCAATGCTCTTTACCCTCTCTCCTTAGATTCTCAGTGTTGCTTGGTAGAGATCGTCGATGTATGGTGTTCAAAGCATTTTCCAACTGCCCTACTTGGTTTTCCAAGTTTCTAAGTGATATATCTTGGCTTTGAATCAATTGCTGACTGATTCTGAATGATGAATTCATTCTTTACTGAGACTACGTGTTTTATGTGTTTGAAGGTGTTAAAGTTCCCTTCTTAGTTAACTGAAGCAGGATTGCCAGGACAACTTCAAACATGTGATCTTCTCCATAATAAACACATGGTACTTCAACAAATTGGTTCACTACTGAAGTGATTCTTGGGCTGTCATTCCTTGATTTTGAGATGTTGCTGGTATCATGCTCAATGCCTTAATCATGTTGGTCAATGATGAAACTTGTGTTGTCAAAGCATTAACATCATCCACATCATTCAAACATGTAACTCTTTTACTTGATGTGGCTCTTAAAGTTGGTGGCTATCCTCTCAAGAATAGCATAAGCTTCATTGTATGGTTTGGATAAAATTGTTCCATTTGCTGAAGCGTCCACCATGATCCTAGTTGAAGAGTTAAAGCCATTATAAGATGTCTCCATTTGAATACAGTAAGAAATGCCATGGTGTGGGCACTTTCTCAACAATTCTTTTAATCTCTCGCAATCTCCATACAACAATTCCTCCTCCAAATGATGAAAAAAAGTGATCTCATTCCTGAGTTTTACATTCTCGGTTGAAGGAAAATGCTTCATCAAGATTTTTAGGTAAATCATTCAATATACCTATTGAATCAGGTGGTTTTTTAAACAACCTGAGATGAAGATGAAGGTTTTCAGCAGGTAACCCATAAAACTATGCCACAAAATGGAGCATCTGAAACATCACTGACTTAAAATGAAATTGGAGTCCTTGGAGTTCTGGCCTAATAATCCTTGGACTCATGGCTTGAGGAGTAAGTATTGCATAGTCCCTTATGAATCTTTCTCTATCCTACTATAACAACTACATTGTTACCATTGTTAGCATTTTGGTTGTGGTTGTCATTAATGACTATTCTCTCTTCATTGGCTGTTATTTCTCTCACTATAGCTAGACCTATCTTTTCTCTCGTTAATTGCTTTAACGTTATATCAATATCTAGATCAAGATCAAATTCAGATGATTGTTATCTATTCATAAAAGAAACTCAAGACCTATAATAGAAACAGTAGAATATTTCAGTACGGTAAGCTAGTTATTAAGTCAAAACTAATTAAAACAACTAATTTCTTCAATCAATCCCCGACAACGACGCCAAAACTTGTTGTGTGAAATCTATATGTAAGTGCACGTGTCATAAACAAGTTATATAATGATAAGTGAGTGTCATCTCCACAAGGATTGTTAAAGATTAAATAGTTAACACAAATAAGTTTCAAACCCAATTAAGTGTAAAAAACTGAGATGGAATATATGATTACTAAATCCTAAAGTAAAATGCAAATGACAAAGATTAGATGTGAGTCAATAGCTGAGTCAAATATATTGTAATCTATGATTGGATAGGCTAGAGTAATTAAATCCACTTTTTAGTTGTCAATCTTAATTGAGAGCTGTATGAATTGCTATATAGCATCACTAGTAGTAGTAACCTCAACTTCTCATATATATAAGTGATTTCCATCCTTATATCTTAAGTATTTTAATTAAATCTAACACATTCCTATGCGAGAGTAAAATTAAGAAATCCAATTAATGGTTCCAGCTATTTAGGTTTGCAAGGTGAATAACATATTCCTATATTACCCATAACTTACTTAAATCATTAAAAAATTAAGTAAATTTGCATTAGACAAGCTAGATCTACTAATTTAAAACCTTATAGTATTTAAATCAGTGGGGTTATCATACATTGATGGCCAACCAAATAACGAGAATAAGCATTATCCCCACTTGAATAAAATGTTACTAGATTAACTTTGTAATCCAAACAACAATAGTCAAGACTAACAACGTAAAGGTTCATCAATCACTCTAGCTAAAAAGGATTAGTTCATACTGAGCTTAAAGAAAATGTCGAACAATATTTCAGCCATTAAATACAGAATATCGAGCTTAAAAGAAGGAGAGAAATAAAAAGTAAATGAAGGATAAATAAGGAATAAAGAAGGAATCAAGGAATATCTCCTAATCTTGTCTTCTTCCACTTCGTCCTCTCTTTTCTTTTCTATACTCTTCCCTCTATTCTCTACGATTTTGTCTTTTTTCTTTTATACAATGTGTTTGCTCTCCTCTCCAGAGGATGTACTTGTTATTTATATTACGTCAAAGCTATGGTATACGATGGAAGTATGGCACTTGTTGCTATGCAAAAGGGTAAGGACCACATGAGAATTAGCGCGTGTTAGCTGTCCAAGTGTTTTTTACTCGCACGAGCTTTATGCTAACTTTTAGGTGCTAGCTAGATTAAAAATGATGGAATCTTTACCATGCATGCACGTCCAATGTTGTAGCACTGCCATATCATTATGTTGTATCATTGAGTCACTCAATTACTAGCCTTGAAATCCTACAAAAGAAATAGTAGGATAAGTGTTCTTACTGCTCATTTAACGCTAATTTAATTAGCTAGAAAGATAGAATCGTCCTATAAGAAAAACTAAAAACAGAAAATGATAAAATAAAACTAAAAACAAAGTAAACTACTCTTAAATTCTTTTTGAATTAAGCTTCAAAGTTAGTAGATAACTTTAATTTCTTAGAGTTATCACTCAGCCATATTGATGTGATTGATCATAATGAGAAAATGTTCATGCACCGAGGAGCCCCTTTTCATTTTGACATTCATAACAGCCTCAACACCTTCATGATGATATGTTCAGGGATGACCAAACATTTGTTGGAGTGACTCCATTATCTCATCAGAAGTCTCTAGTTTCTCGTGCTTACTTCTAAGTACCTTGGTCATTTTAGGTAGCAAGTAGCAGCGGGCCTTGTCATTGAATTTAATCCAACGAGTGTATGCATCTTGAACGATTCAAGGTGCATATGAGGCACGCTCACGATGACCTTTTTCCATTAGGATGAACTTGTAGTTTTCACATAGAAGCACGATATTCATGTTACTTATCAATTTGATAAAGTTTTCACCAGCCATTTTTCATAAGCAAGAATCACAATTATATGATTAGACATTACTGCTGAAATAAATAAGAATTCATTTAATTTGCATGCATAAATATCACAACAACTTTGGCACAAAAATATGATGCATGATGCACATGAAATATACATAAAAACATGTTTACTAATCAAACCAATGATTAGAATCTCTACAAACTACATGGTGCCATAGGGCATATCATATTATTTTGTTAATTGAATTGAGGTACTCTCAATCAACAAAACATTGTTCAAAATATCTCATAACTTTAGCATTTATTTCTTTTTGTTATTCTGGTCAAGATATGATTAACAGGTTTAATTATATCCTTATGAGTCTAAACCATTGTTTCGAATCTCAAAGACTTCTTTCTAAATTAGCTTTAGAATAGGTCAATCTAGAAATTTTTCTCCAAATTCTATCTCTAGGAAGACAACCTTGGTATTGAATTCAATGAACACCTCCCGCAGGAAGGACGAAAGCTAAGCTGTCTCAAGACGACGTATTAATTCTCATGGCGTGGTACATGGTGGAGACTAATGGGTCAATATTATCATATAACCTACTCTCACTCATTATTTTATTTATGAAGATATCTCATGCTTTAGAAGACCTTAAGGAAATAAAATACTTCTAAATTAATAAGTCAAAAAATAAAATTTATCGACCATTGAAAAATTCAAATTGTATTTTAAGCTTCCCATAGTTTTAAACACTCTAAAATTATAAGCTTAAAATAAATGTAAAGTTTAACAAATTAAGGATTGATTTTCACTTCACATTATTTACATAGACCTGTAAATCCAAATTTCTAATCTTATTAATTTAATCTCATCAAAATAATAATAACACATTTCATGATATTTTCTAAAATAATTTTGGATACCATAAAAAATACGTGTGAATGCATGTCATGTCATAATAACTTGTACAAACACTTTTCTATATTATATGACATGTTATATGCATGGATAATTATATTAGTATCAACATAAAATATAATATGCAATTAAAAAATTAAAATAATTTTTCCCGGGTCCTTTGATATTAAAATTACAAGCAAGAAAAAAAAATCAAAATAACAATTTTGTCTTTTTGTAGCTTAATCTGAATTTAGCTCAGGTTGTTATCGGAGAGTGATACTGGACCATACTAGGTCAAGAATTGGATTATCACTACCATTATAATAATAATAGTAATATTAATAAATAGTCAACTTTAAAAAAATATCATAAAAAATAGTCAATAATATAAAAATATATAAAAAATAGCCTCTAAACATGATTTTCAAGAAAAATAGATTTTCACGCGGAGAGCAAGTCTCGCGTGCAAGCGCATCGGTACCCAGATTTCATCAATTCATATAATATATACAGTACATATTTAATATATATGTGTGATTTTTGCAGTACATTTTATATATACAGTATATATTATATAAAGTTTGTGGACAAAAATTTAAAATTTCACTTGCGCGTGTGGGGGACGATTTTTGGCGCAAATTTTTTGTTTTGTTTTTCAAATTTGGGTGGCTATTTTTTATTTTTGTTTCATTCTTGGCCATTTTCTATTTTTTCTTAAAAATGACATATTCTTGATGATTACCCATTATAATAATGAACCCCAAAATATATATGTAAATAGATACCTAATTAGGATTTTTAATTTTTGGTTTATTCGAAATGAAATTACAATTACAAGAAAATAAAAGGAACCATAAATTAACGAATAAAGTCATTTTTCATACATTCATCACATGGAAAAAAATCCAGAATATCATACATATCATGCATAGTGCCTACCCATCATACATATATGAAACCAAAATAATCTATTTCTTATTATCATTTCATCAAAGTAGTAAATTAACATATCAAATAGCCGGCTCTAATACTAATTATTGGTTTCACAACCCAAATCAGGGTGGTTGATTCAAATCGTTAACTAAACGAGTTTTCTTAAAAATTATTGCCGGTTATAATTGTAGATATTTTAATTTAATATGTAAGGAATTAATTACTTTATGACGAATTCACACAATGGATTCCTCAAACTCTTCAAGATTGATCCGACTCCTCCTACTCTTCATGAATCTCGTTTCTTTGATTTCTTAGATATTCCACGTCTAGTCTCCGAAACTAGATGGATGAACGTGTGATCGTCTTATGAAACAGAGATTAATGACACACTCACCTTTTTAAATCTTACTATAATCTCAACACATAAGAAAGTGCGCATGGCGAGATGACAACTATTTTTTATTTTCTCTTGGTTCAAACTTTCAAGCAGTCGATCAAGCAGCACTGACCGTTATTCTATAGATAGCTAGCATAGAGCTCTTACACAACACCTAATAGGCTAGCTTCACTAGAAAGGTTTTCTTTGCCCGTGGGAGAAGTTGAATCAAAATCTCTCTCACTGAAAGGGGAAAAATTGCTTCATGTGAATCTCTTCAATTTTTTTAGAAACCCTTTAAATTCTACCACTTCTAGTTGATATAAATCATATCAGAAGAAGTTCAAAATTGAATTTCTGAATTTCAAATTCCAAAATTAAATAGGTAACCCTTATTTGATAGGTAACCACCATCCACTCGGTGAAGTGGTCGACCATCTACTCGCCACACAAGGTCTCATGGGGAAATGATGATCATCTATTGAAGGAGATGGTCATCTTGAATCAAATCTTTGATTATGTCAGATCAACATCCATAATTATTGCATATAGATCAACATCCATAGTTAGTTTCATAACTAGAGCTAGGTAAACAATTCGTTAACCTCTCCAATACTCTTTTCTTCTTAAGTTCCGTTTGATTTTCTAATGAATGATAAATTTATGATCTTATTATAAATTGAGCACTCATATGATTCAAGACATGAATCAATACTCAAGGAAAATATTTATCTGACTTCATAATGAAGGAATGGGTTCCATCTTGTAAATTAACTTTTTCAACTACTTACTTCATTATGCTTCCAAGATACAATGAGTTGAGTTTGATAAGTTATATGAACTTGTATCGAGTAAATAAAAAAGTATAACATCGTAAAAACGAGTTTGTAATTACTCATGATTGAAATCATTCTATATATGATAACCAATATGATTTGAATATTCTGTTTACTAACATTATTATTAGAGATTCAAATTTATCGTGTTCCACTCCTATATAATTTCATAGTAACGTCATTCCAATGCCATTTCCATTTTTAACAATATCAAGACTGTTTCATTCTTAATGAAAATGAGTTGTACTTGTAATTATTGATAAGTTTCGAACGAATATGATTAAAGAAAAGAAAGCAAAAAATTGTTAATGTTGATTGAGTAAAAGAAGATTGATGGAGATAAGGAACATTGAGAACTATGAAGATTCTAAAAAGTTACATATATTTATCTTATATCTATAGTTCATTAGCTTTTAATCTTACCAATAAGTTTTCAGCTTAAGTAAGCTGAGCCAAAGAAGGGGTTAGTTAATCACTGATTGCAAGCGTTATCTATAGTATATATAAATTGAGTTAAGGGGGAGAAATATTTTTGAACAAATTTGTCCTCACTATTTCATGGAATTCTTTAATTGTGCTTCATAGGTGTAAATATTATATATATGTATATATATTGATAATTTAAAATGAAATTACTATATAACTTAAATTCAACTGAGATAGCATATATAAAATAAAAACAAGTTGCATAAAAAATGTCAGAAATTAATCAAATGTAAATTTATTAGCTACAAACATACAATTAAAAAGGAATATAGTTTGAAGCAACTATATATCTATGAACGGAATCTAATATGTTTTTATAAATTTTACAAACAACAATAATATGTTTTTAAGGAATTAGTCCCAACATAATCGACGAAGGTTGTAAACCCCTTTTTTTCTCGTTGCCATCTATGGCTTCTTCAAGTGAGTCTATCTCTCTCGCTCTCTCTTTATCTCTCTCTCCCTTCCCCTAAGGCCTTCTCTCTCCGCCACCCAACTTTCTCTTTGTCTCTCTCTACCGCCCCACTACCACGGCCTGTCTACACGGCCACCGGCCATGCAGCACAGAGATAAGGTTTGATCTAATTTACTGCTTGATTTTAGTAAATGTAGTGTTTTGTAGGAGGTTATTTTAATTTTAGGTTGTGGTTGATATTTTGATTTATTTTTTTGATATATGATTTTTATTTAATTATATTGTGTTTTGATTTAGGATTTTGAGTTACTTTTAGGGTTGTTACTTTAATGTTTTCATCTAGAGTATAGATTAAATTTAATTTTAAGTAATAGTATGTTAGTCTAGAGTTTGGATTGAATTGGGACACCTGAATGTAATTTTAGGTTCATACAAATTGTTGTAATTAAGAGATACAAACTATTATGGGAATTTCTAGAGGTCCAATAGGATGATGACATGTGTCCGAGCACTACGGGACTACGTCGACCAAAGGCATCGGAGCTCTACAATATGGGCACGATAGCCATCATGACTTGCCCTCATTGCCTCACAACTGGTCGGGCGCACTGACTAGAGCTGGGAAAGGCAGCAAGATTAAGGAGGTCATTCGAAGAGCTCGGTAGACCCGCCACGTCAGCGCCATCACTACTCATTGAAAGTGAACATCACTATGGCCTCTCCCTATTGGGCCGAGTACCCAGAGGGTCCAATCACCATTATGGCGTGTCAGGTCAACCCTCGTTCTATCACCTCACCTCTACTCACGTTAGCTCAGGGCATATCAGCATTGAATGCCCCTCACCTTTATGTTAACTCAATGGATAAAAGCATTAAACGTCCCCCCTATCCATCCATAGGAATCAGACGTCCCATCATCCAAACTTTTCCTACACGCTTCACCTCCATCAGGCCGCAGGTATAAACACCCCCTACACAAGGAGAAGTAAGTGAAATTTAAGATAAAAAACCTCTATCAAAATATCACCAAACTTCTGACTTAAGCATCGAAGGCCCTTAGGGGAAACAAGTTTTTTACAGTTTTGCGTTGTTTTAAAAAAAATTCATAAAATGCAGTAGTTTTGGACAATATTCCAAAAACTAGGCTAGTTAAGGACACATTGAAAATCATCTTTTGTTAAATACAATTTCATAATGGCCAAA